>SNQJ01S0107914.1:51924-67374 GCA_010110895.2 Picea sitchensis | reverse complement strand
GCCACAGTTCTTGGCCAGTATAGTTATTTTTACAAACTGGGGGAAACAGGGTGTTACACAAATCAATTCTATCATATGCTTTATCAAAGTTAATTTTGAGAAAGACAAGGTTTTGGTCATTTTTTTCTAGCCCAATGGCATTGTCTCGCAAGCATCAGTGATAATATCCAAGACAAATATCCCTTCAACATTCATGGTTAGTTTCATATCTATAATCCAGAAACCAACACTTTGAGTACAAAAGGAAAGGACCTTTACAATGATTTTGTAAGAGACATTTAATAAAGTCTCTTGCAACTTTTCTCACAATCAACTTGATTAAAACGTGATTGATAAACTCAAAAAAAAAATTAATTAAAGGCTTCTTGTGCCATTTTAATTAAATCATCACCAATTGTCTCCCACATAGTATGATATAATTCATATGGGAGTACATTCAATCCTAGAACTTTTCCATCTTTCATTTTATTTAGGGCAAATAATAGCTCCTCCTTGGAAATTTCCTTGTATGAAATGTCCCTTTGCATATCAAAAAATGTGGAACCACATCATGGCATTGTAGTATCAATTTTTAATGGATTCAAAATCTTGATAAAGCAAGAATACGCTTTAAAATAAAAGGCCAAAAATAATTTAACGCGGATAAATCATGTTCCAACAATCTATATTTTGTCTTGAGAAAAAGAACTCTCTAAAGAGTGCTTTCTCTTTAGAAATTCAAAGAAAAATTTGGAAGATTCATCACCTTCTTGAATCCAGTGAAGACAAACCTATAGAAATTTTGGAAAATCTGAATTTCAAAAGTTTCATTTCTAATCCTAGATTTTTCTCAGATCTTTAGATCTTTACCCTGTGAATTTTTTCCTTAGGATTATTGTGAAATATAGTATAAAATAGCAACGAAAAAGATACAATATTTTTGTTTGACAACTCAATGTTCTCGGAAATCCAAGGAGAAAATATACCAAAGTGTCTTCAAAGTTTCATCCCTCTAGGGAAACTTATCATGTATAAACCAGAGCTGAAGGGAATCCACCAAGCAAGCATGAGAACTCCAATTCCATATGAAATAATGCTAAGCATGCACCCACTTGAGGTCAAGCAATCACTAAGCTAGTTGTCTCTACTACTCAAATGTGTCATGGACCATTTTCCATGCACCAATCCATCTCAAACCATATGAGGGTTGAACATACACCATGTACCTCAAAACTCATGAAGTGCCCCCAAGCATATGTAAACACTTTTATAGTAACCTGGAAGATAACACTCCCTCTTTATGAGAAAAATGCTTACACTGACACTTCTCGACTCTATTTGCGACTCCACCAAATCTACTACCTGCAACTCTATACCTATTGTAGTCTTAAAATAACCACCATCACCTGTAGACAAACTAGCATCCATGCTATCACAATGTCTTGATACTCAAAACAACAATGAAACTTGTGAATATGAAGGAACGTAACCCTAGAACAAAAGCAACTTGCCAAATTTCATCATCCTTTGAGTCAACATCATGGGTCAACATCAACGAACACCACATCAAGAGTTGTCCGGGACATCCTACAAAGATAATCATATCTCCATACAAGGTCAAGACAAGTGGATCATATCTATCAAAGGCACAAATATAGAAATTTACACAAGTCAACTCCTTGATCCTGGAATACAAAACTCGTGGTATAGGTAACAACCTATGCAAGGACATCAACAACCTATCAACATGAAAAATCACTCTCATACATCTCAAATACTCCAACAAATAAAAAACCTGAACTTGATCAACTCCCTCATCTTGAGAGAATATTTAAGAAAGAATAACATCATGGGAAACTTACTCTATCTAAGAGAATCCATGGGCAATAGGAAACTCCATCAGTCTGAGAGAATCTATCAACCGTGTCCTTGTACTCTACAATACTCCCATCAACTGCAAACCTGGAATCAATATTAACATCATCCTTCATCAAGGTATCACACCTATCCTCCAATGGACAATTGAAATTCATAGAGATGGAAGAAACCAATGAAACATGACTAGTATATCTCTTAGGAGGTATACTCACCCTCATTGAATATCTAGGTGCCCAGAAAAAATTTTGTTAAGGGAATATCCACGCTCAAAATCACCTTAACTCCTAAATCTAACTCATCTCAGGTCTTGGGATCAATGTCTAGAACAATAAACTCCACATTCTCCTCAATCACTGAGGAGAATCATGTGAACTAGAATATATCACATCATCATCAAATATCACATGTATACTCACCACGGTCTCCCATTTTGGCATGAATATCAGTCATGTAAGCTACAGAAGTATAATTGTATCCATCAACACAAGATGTTATCACAACATCCATAGTATGCTCTCAATATATCTCCATGACATCCTGCCATGCATTCTCTACATGTGCCTCCTCAATACTAGAAGGCTCATCCAACCTCTCACTAGAAAAATTCAATTGGACCAATGATTAACCTATAAAGGCCATCGCCTCTCACCCCCTATCCAAAGTCCTTGGACTAGCTAGACTATAATCACTAATGGTACACTATTGTCCCTCAAAATCAATTCTCCATTATACATATGAATGGATTATATTAAGACTCTCTCTTGATCTATGCTCATTGTTGGGGAAAATAGCATTGAATTTCTTAACAAAAGCACATTCTTTGAAAAAATTCGCCTATATCTTGAACCGAGCAATCCCTGCAATAATTTCTTCAAGATAGGAATCACTCAATAATGCAAATGACCAAGAAACTTATTCCATAAATCACATAACTTGGTACTATCATGCACCTAAGCACAATGTTTCATTGGTTCTACCTAAAACCTATAAATACCTCTATTGAGAAGCCCTTTTGCCACAACCTAGGTTTGTCTTATGAAGATGAACTCCTAAGAATAAAACTTAGTCATACAATGAAGATACAACATACAAGACACTAAAATAATATTTTTCTTCAATCCACAAACAAGTAAAACATTATTCAACTCAAAAACATCATCCAAAGGTGTCTAGAAGTAAATAGAGCCAAATCATCTCATAGGATGAGAAGCATCATCACCAAGATCCATGCTCATGCCTCCCTCTTTCTTTTGAATCATGTTGAATAAAGACTTATCATATGTCATGTTCCACTGGGCCATATACCATTCAACACAAGAAACAATGTTAGAAGAAAAGCAAGAGGCCAAAGCCATATCCATCCCGGAAAATATACAATATGAAGAAGAAACAACCCTCCCAAGCGTCACAACACTCACCAGTACATTGTGCCCATTTTCCCACGATTTACCGATGCATGTTTGTCACCACAAATTCACAAGTACGACGAAGGAAACAATCATTTCTTCTATGTGTCACTTTCATCTCAATTACGACATTCAAGAGTGTGTCGCAATACCGACGAACCGATTTGTATTAAGAGATACTAACATGTCCCAACATTTCATTACACTCACATCATTTGGTCGTCACTTGTCGGTCAGAAGGTCGACGAAAGAGTGACAAAATTTCGACGAAAAAGTGGCAAACCTTTGACGAAAAAGTAACAAACCTTTGACGAAAAATTGACAAACCTTCAACAAAAAAATGATGAGAAGGTTGTTTGTCCAACGTATTTTGTCTAGGAGGAAAAATACATGTTAGTCGAACCTTCGACGCAAAATTGACAAAAATTCAACGAAATATTGGCAAACCTTTGATGAAAATTTGATAAACCTTCGACGAAATATTGACAAACTTTTGACAAAATAATGACAAGAAGGTTGTATGTTCGACGCATTTTCTAGGGAGGAAAAAATCCACATTAGTCGAACCATCGATGAATGGGTTTGTCAATGGTCTAGCGACTATCTATAATTTGTGTGTGTGTGTGTGTGTGTGTGTGTGTGTGTGTGTGTGTGTGTGTGTGTGTGTGTGTGTGTGTGTGTGTGTGTGTCTAATGAAAGGCCTATAGGGGAGATAATTGTGAAATTCATAAAAAAAATAAGGATCGAAGATCTCCCTAGAAATGTCAACTTGAAACCTTTATAAAGCTCAATGAACCTTGATTTAGTATTTGAGGGACCAAAAGATTGTAAAAAATTATGAAAAAAACACTCTTTAGTGCTATAGTACCATGTTTCATATTTTTGACCTACCACCTATATTATCATTCTCCATTGTTGATGCCATACATTCTATATGGAAAATCATGATTGGTCCATGCACCCAGTAGGTAAACAATGCCAACTTCATCAATTTTGGGTGGAATTTTTCTAGGTTTGTCATGTGTTCTTATGATTTTATCTTCACTTAGTCGACATTAATTTCCCTCTTGAATGTGTGCCATGTGGTAATCTCCCATTCCTTTGAGTGGATTTCATGGTTTGTGTAATTACCTGCAAGATTCCCTTAATCAACTTGACCTGCTTGTTGGATGAAAAATACTATAGAGAGAAGTTTTGAACTACTGTTGGATCTGTGGACTAGGTTATGAAATAGTCAAAGCATAAGGATCCCAATTAGCCTATAATTCTAGAGTAAAAAACATTATAAATCAAATTTGGAGAAAGGGTTTAGCTCAAGGAAAGTTTTGTGTAAATTAGTAAACATATAACAAAGTATCTCCCTAGTTCAAGGAACCCAAAATATCACTAGGATTGACTGAAGCTTCATTTGAATTCCAAAAATGGAAGGACTTAGAGACATTTTGATGAAAATATAGTTATGTTCCCTTTTCCACATATGTATGGATGCCACTTGTTAGATCATGGTCCATGGGGTACTAGCCACATGTTGCTTCGATCCTCTTTTGTTGACATTATCATTGTCACATGGTAGACTTTGATTGGTCCATGTACTTGATGAGTCCGTTTTTTTAATGTCATTGTAGTGATGTGATACTTTCTGAACTTTCCACATTTTTATGCAATCTCTCATCACTGTGGAAGTCAACATTCTTTCGCATATATCCTATACACCTAAAACATTGTGACTAGTCATTATTCTACTAGCATGGAATCATTGTTCCACATGGATCCTTAGAACGGATTCCTGGTATAGACTACATCATGTTATCTTTCACCACTCAAATTGTTATTCTTCCCATGAACCTGAAAACTTATTAGATTTGCTACACTCCAATTTTAAGTCTATGAGGGATGTTATACAATATATAAAACATAATATCTCATAATCCTTTGTACATTTGGATGTGAAAAATAAATAAAACCAAATTGATTAGGAGTGTTTAGTTCATAATAGAACTTATGAAATCCTATAAAACACAAAGTCTAAAATCCTCCTAAAATCTTGGACCTGATAAGGTTATCTACTTTGATTATAAAATGTTTGGATTTTTAAAAGGAACATAGAGTAAGTGTTGAAACCAAAACCTCACCTTGTGCCAAACTACTATCCATTATTTCACTATACAACATGCATTATAGCATCATATATCTTAATGATAACCCAAATAATTTAATAAATAGGTCCAAAACTACCATCAAGGCTCGAATGAAGAAGTTGTCCCTAAATGTGTGTGTGTGTGTGTGTGTGTGTGTGTGTGTGTGTCAAGGCTCGAATGAAGAAGTTGTCCCTAAATGTGTGTGTGTGTGTGTGTGTGTGTGTGTGTGTGTGTGTGTGTGTGTGTGTGTGTGTGTGTGTGATGATATATTTAGGAATATGTTCTTCTAGTTTTAGAAAAGAGGTTGTCTTTGTGCCTAGTTTAGCATGAGGTAACATTCAGAAAAAGGGGTTGTTGTGTACTTATTTTGGCACTTGTATTGGGTTGGGTGAGACAATATATAAATTATAATTTCTTTAATTTGATGTATGGATGAAATAAGGATATATGACACTACTTTTTTGCTTTGAAGAGGTGTGAAACAACAAGTAAATTCAGCACATGCTTAGTTCCTAGCTTAGCCTTTCCTTGAGGACAAGCAAACTTGAGTTTGGAGTATATTTTTAGCATCCCGATAATTTTTTGATCAAGATAGAAACCATGCTCCAATAATTACTTTTTAGGTTGCTCGTTGATCAAGCAAATCATGGAATTCATGTAATTCTTGAAGACACATATTATTCTAGGAAAGAGCATTGAATTTGGAACAATCTTATGATTTGGAACGATCTTTTGAATTAACCACAAATTGGAATGTGGTTAATTTTGGGCTCAACGCCATAAGGAACTTGCAATCATGAAAATTTGTATTATTAAGAAATCAAATTGTATTAGGAAAGATGCAAAGTTTTCCTTGACAGCATTTGGTAAGAAAATAAATATGGAGTATCCAAACCATGCCATATTTCAGTTGTCAGTTCTTCCCATGGACAAAAATGTCAAGGATAAATGAAGAAATCAGATAGTATTCACTGATTGACTAACTCAAAGGTTGGCAAGATTGGGAATATGTGTTGAGGGACCATCGCATCTCATCACATTCCAATGAAGGTAAAGGGAAGAAATATAGCTTGAACCAATAGGTTGTGAAACTTACAAACAGAATATATGTATCCAAAGATCCCATCTGCAGTAAAAAGTGTGCAATTTATTATGGTTGTATGAGGAATTAGTTGTGTTAAATATGAGTTTTTTTTGTACTTGGATGGCCAGAGTTGGTATGCATAGGGTTAGCAGAAGTTGAAAGCAATTTAACTGGGGAGTCTACTATTATTTTTCCACTCAAACGGAGGCAGACTTCAAATATATATTTAGGTGACTAGGGGGACTCTAATCCACCAAATTTTTTTGATGATCACACTTGCCCCATCTATGTGGTATGGATACTTGCAGTGAAAAATCAGTCCATGTGGGTAAGTATGTCACAAGCGAAAAATGGACCTGGGTGTGATAGATAATAATACTTTGTTTTATCCACTGAGGCTAGACCCAATTAACTCAACATAATCTTATAATGATCATTAAAATTTAATGGAATTAAGGTTTAATGGATCATTTTTATCTCATGCAACATTTCGTTCAAGGAAGGAAACAATTTGGTAGAAGAAAGGACTTCAACTTTGAATCATATGCTAGAATTAACACCAAAAAGTAGGTCAATTTTTTAGGTGCTAACAATGTCTCAAAATTGGACTCAACAAAAGTTACCCCCCATGGTATAATGATAACATTAGAATCTTCAAAAATTGTAGTAATATCTACAACTTAGAACCCTACGGTTGTGATATGCACATATGAGCTCGACTTGCAGATATTTGTATATGCTACATACCACCTCTTGGTCAAATTTAGCCTAGATTTAAAGAAAACTCAAATTCTTGGACTCATAAGATATTTTGACTTACAATTCTAACAAGATTATTCAAAAAATTATATTAAGGGAAATCAAAATCATGGAAACAACCGAATTTTAAATATGTTTTTTGTTCAATGAAAAGAACTTATAAAAGTACCTTACCTACCTACCTTAACTATACACATGATGGGTTAGTTGTAATGGTACTTTCAATGAGGCCTTTCATTAATTATATCATATATATGGATACTATCCTCATATTTAGATGTTATATGAGACCACAATGGTTTATTTTGTAGACTAAAATTTGCAGTGGTTTCCCATCTATGTTACTCATGCATGGAAAAAAGACCCTACATTATACAAGGGAATATTTTCATATATATATATATATATATATATATATATATATATAACTATAAGTAAGCAGTTAATCAGGATGATGGTCCTTCTCAGAAGAGTTATGAATATAATACATCCTTTCATTAAGTTATATAAAATTCAACATATGTTGATGATGGTTATAATGAGGATATATTTTCCAACATAGAGGGATGCAAGGAAATAGATTACTCTTAGCCTTCTATTGATGGAATGAGTTTCAAAAATGACCACATGTATGATGCAAACTTTGAGAATCATGAGGAAGATGAGCAACTAGAACTAGATTTATTAATTTGTTCTTGTCAATGGTTATGGTCCTCCTTTGCAAATTTGTAGTAGCCAAGAGATTAGCCATTAAGACTTGAAAGAGAATTAATTTTCCCATATTGAAGAGACGACATTTCACGATGATTTTATTGTATACTACCTTATTCGTTGTTGATGCTTTCCAAAAAAAATTCTTGACACGAAGGCTAGCCTTCTATTCAAGTAGTGAATAATTGGAGGACCCATAACAACTATTGTTCTTTGTGATCACCAGAATTAATATGATAATCTAATAGTTTATTTTCCTCCTATGATGATCCTTGAATTTGATTTCATAGTTGATAATTGCTTTGATTGTGTCGACCCAATAGATGGAATATATACCCCACAATCATATTCATCTAGAGGAGGATGTTTTGCTCTTGCATATTGAAAAAAAAATGACATTATTTCTCTATGTCCACATATTTATCACATAAATCTACTAGAGCATGGTTGCTAACAAAACTAATTGAAACCCAATGCTTTTTTTTTCTTCGTGGAGTGATGTGCCTTGTTCTAGAGGCCCAAATTTGGCACAAGTTGGAAAGACATTAATAAAGGTGAATTTCTCGAGTTGAATGCTAGTCTGTTGCATATGGTAAAATAGAGTTAAAACATCCTTAGCAAAGCCATGCTTAACATAAACTACAATTACTTCAGTGCATGAGAAGTCTTTACATGTGGGCATTTGGTCAAAGAAAATTTTAGCATCCATCAGTATATCAAAAATTGGCATAAAGGTTAACAAGTGGATTCCACTTAAATATGTATGGAAATAATCATGTTTGAATGATGTGGGCATGGTCCATTTTTCCATATTTTAACTATGCTTTTTGTTCAATGAAAAGAATTTATAGGACAACCCACAATCTGCAAAATATGAAATGACTCTCTCAGTCGAACCTACCTATGGGACATGTTGTTTTGAGTATAAAAAACACATGTAATACTAGTATTGTTCCATTATTGTTTCATGATAAGTAGAATTAATATTATAATATTCGTTATTGCACTTTTTCAAATGATTTTATTTATATACTATGAGGACAAATACAAAATCATTTTGAAAGACTAAAAAAGACAATCATATATGAAACATAGCCCATAAAGAATGAATGGTTCAACAATAAGAAAGATACCTACATAAACCTTAAGCATAAAACATTGAATGGGTGAGATATCATCTCTTCCAAGGGATCCAAGGGACTATCAGAAGCATGGAAAAAGAGACAAGGGACTCTGATACACAAATTGAAGCAAAGAAATCAGAGAAAATATGGAAGTGAGGTAGGCCAACATACAAAGTAATTTATTTTGGAGAACATATTATAAATACATTCCTAAATTCTCCAACCTAAACCATCAAGGAAGTATTTATAAAGGCCAGAATACAGAATTATCAAGGAAATTGCATGGAAATTCCCATTTTGTAAAATATTTTTTGTATGATCAATATAAAACTCTCTTTTAATTACCAGAAAATATAATAAAACACACCCATTTCTCTCACATCACCAAGCATTATTTATAATTTCTATTCTATTGCCAAATCACAAAAGTGTAGCATATTGTTGGCCAAAATATCAAGACAGAATTTTAACTATAAATAAATGCATTTGCAAATTTCTTAATGTTTTAGGTATAAATATAACATCCATACCTCTATTATCTACAACACTTGATCAATATACAATACACAATATTTTGATATTATTGTTATTGTGAATATTCAGAAAAAAAAGTATGGTGAGTAAACCTGGATATATGATCAAAATTGGATTTATGGCATCATCTCGAAAAGTTGACCATTCAATGTTGATGCAGACCCCCTCCCTCACCCGGGGTCCACTGACCTCTCGATCTAAGGATCTTGAAAATGGTAGGAGTTGGATCAGCTCATAAGGTCCCACTAGACCTTTCATGTTTGGTACCATAGGTCTTTTCTTCAATTTTCAGGCCAATCTTGGTTCTTTGATAGGCTCCTACTAGACGGGCGCTAGCTTCACGTGACCCCAGGATAAAAACCAGGGGTGAAACCCTTGAACTCCGCCTAGTTAGGGAATTCGGTCCCTTTTCACTTCAGGGGCCTTCAACTAACAAACCCCATGATCCTCCCGAATTTCAGCTTCCACAGAGTAATAGTCCCCAATGGGATTGACGATTGACGACGTTTTGACCTTTGGGTCCTCAGGCGCTTTGATACTACTCTCTCCTCCTCGCTTCTAAAGAATTCACATGTTGAACCCCTCTCTGCTGACAGCTGTCGATTAAATCGATGGTATGAATGGACTCCAGGACTCTAGTCTCTGGCAGTCCTCCACTCCTTCTGTTGGTATTCTTCTCGAACACTGAACCAGCGAAGCATTGATCGGATGCCACATGCCCTCCAATCTGACGGTTGAGATTATGTTCAGGCCCCCAGGTCTTTGGAAGGCTAGTCTTATGGGCCTTCACCTCAAGCTTTGTCGAAGAATTCTAGCACCGAAATATGGGATCACATGACACGTGTCCCCATGAGATCTGTTGGCCACAATTAATTCGGACCCTCGGGGGGTGGAACTCCACTATGCTTAAGTCTCGTGCATCCTCCTCAGATATGATCGTTGTCGGATCACTACCGACCTCTCAAATGGATCATGTCTGTCCATTTATTCCCTTTTATAAACTCTTCTGCATGCCCCTCCGTCAGTCGATATGTAGATCCGATGGTCTAGATTTCTCTCCTTATGGGATCTACGGTTCCTGTAGTTCATCCCTTCTACAAACTTCTCCTTCCTTCAAATGAAGGATCCTTTAGATTTTTAAAAGGCTTCGACCTTTCATCCCTTGGTTGGACTCTAACCACACAGACCCAACCAGTGCTATACCTCCTGAGATTTTGACTCCTTCTTTCTGCAAGGTTGTATGCTCGACTTTGGATTGCGTTTTGGGAAGAAATTTTATCCCTCCTTGAGTTTGTCCGCTCAAGGTAATTTGAACCTCGGACATCCCTTATGGACCTTAGACTCACTCAGAGTTTGAAAAACTCCTAATTCTCCTCCTCTGAGTACTTGGACTCGCTACCTCTCCTGAGCTTTCATAGACTCCTTCGAGGATTATGGACTATTGGCGTGTCCCTTTTTTTCTTCCTCACAGTTTGAGACTTGGACTACTCTCGTCCTTTTTCACACTTTGCAGAGATTTGGTGCACAATTTCCCTACTCGTTATGAGCTTTGTAAAGTCTGAAATACTTTACTTATGACGCACTCCTTGCGCTTGTTTCCCTCGATACTTTCTCAACAATGGTCTAAGTGTTGGCATGGTGCACACCTTGCACAAGTATTTTCTTGAGTCTTGAACTCTTCAGACTCACTAATTCACTCTTTGCACCTACTCAAAGCACATTTGTAGAACTCTTCCCTAGAGTGTTTAGCAACACCGGTTCCCCTTAATCCCTCCAACACTTCAGAAAAGAATTGGTACTGTGCACTCCTTGGACCTACTCAAAGCACTCCTGTTGAGCCTTCCTTCAAAGTATTTAGCAACTCTGAAGTACTTCCTCCTTCAACTGGGTACCAGAGTGTTCAGCAACTTGCTCAAATCATTCCTTGTTAGGATTACAGAGTATTCAGTAATGTTGGTTGTGCTTCCTTTGCACAGAATTTCCTCTAGAGTGTTCAGTAACTCTAAGGCTCCTTCCAAGATTATAATTGTTCTGGTGTGCCCACCTGGCACGTTATCCTCTTGAATTCCAAATAGAATTCAAGCATGCACTCCTTGTGTTGTCTTCACATAGTTTCCAATACTTCGTCATGCACTCCTTGCACAAGCCTAAAGAAACCATAACTCTCAAACAAACTCACAAAATGATAGGGAATTATATCCTTCTACTGCAAACGAAAACATACATGCATATCTACAACGTACATTATGTAAACACACAGAAAACCATTCAAAGACATCCAAAAGTCAAATGAACATACACAGGAAACCTTATGTTGGAAAAATTGCTTTGTATTAATGCATGCATGCTATGTACAATGTTTACAAACATTGGAATGCAACAGGGTATCAATTGTTCTCCTCTCCTCTCTTCTTGGCTTATAATGATTTACAATCTCACTTGAGAAATGTTTAGCATCCTCTACTAAGCATATGTTACAAAGATTTACACAAGAGGGGCTCATCGAGCTTTCCCTCCAAGCTACCTACTCTCATAAATTACATTTAATTACATTCAATGACCATCCAGTCCAAATCATATCTAGAGCCATCTTCATGTCATCCATTTAAGGCAACCCAACATATTACAATAACTTCATCCTATTCAAAGACATGGCTCGTATTTCCTGAGCCTCCAAACATTTAATGACCTCAAAAATTTGAATTTAGGTTGATTTTCGAAAGGACTGACGTGTACTTATTTGGGATATGTTCCCCCCAAGTGCGCATATGCATTGTTTGTTGGTGCATTGTTGAGGTGGAGCGATGTGTTGGCGAGTCCTAAATCCCTTTATCTCAACAGTAGGAACCAAACCTACCACCGAGGCCCAATTATACTCTGCAGCGTTTAATAGTGGAATGGTTCTCCAGATCTTGCGATCCAGCCAAATAATCGATGGGATTTATGTTTTCTTGTGAAGGCTTCTCCTTCAGTTCAAATGTTTTCTTTTTTTTGTATTTTATCTTATAGGTGGGACTGACACAAGATAAAATCCGGTATAAACCAACTAGGAAATCGAAGTGGGAAAACTTAACTACTGGAGAAGGTTGAGATTTTGGATAACCCTTTCACTCCAGCATGCAGACAACATTGGTCTACCACAAGCCTAGTACTAATACATTAACTTGTTGGTATTCCAATTTGAATGAGATACAATTTATCATAAAGAAAAACATGCATGCGATAAATGACGGCAAGAAAAAAAATTCTCTTAACTCTAATCATCCATCACATAATAACACAATGACTTGCTTTTCATCATTAGAGACAAGAACTATAAAGCATTGCATCAGATAACTTATCAATAGTTTTAGAAGCTCTTACTCATTACAACATCCATTCAAGAGATGAAATCAGAAACAATTCTTCTCCACGTCCAATCATACTCACTTTTGATGAAAAACACAACTTTGTCTCTGGTCCTAAACGGGACTTCTCAATTAAGGAAGCTTCGAAATAGTTCTTAACAAAATCCAAAATGAGGGTCGTTTCAAAAACCATCGACCTTTGCTAATAAGTCGATCCTCCTATTTATAACATGTTATTAACTAAAAATAACTATTGAAGTGTAACTATGTAAAACAAAACTCGCCACATGGTGTTTTCTTCTATAAGTTTGTCTAAGAGTCATCATAGGATCTCACTTAAGTGGGTGACTCTTCTCGTACTATGACCACTTTATGAAGAGATCCTCACATGTGTTGGCATATGGGAATCTATGTTGTTCCATTGAGTCCGAATGAACCTATGTTATCTCTACTGCTTGTGCCTGATATTTGACTATGCTTGCACTTAACTGTTGTAACATGGCCCGAGCTTTGATCGGGTGCTCCATGAACTATCGTACTTGTCCTGGTGCAATGTCTGTCACCTTTGTTATTTCCTTGGCCCATGATGAGTCTTGTTCGGCGTGCGATTTGACTATGTCATGCAAGTCGACAAAGTCATCAGGTGTGCCAAATTCAGGGAGGCCGATGTCTCTCATTACCCAGTTGATCTTGATCTAGATTTTCTTGCACTTGGCCCATTTTTCTTGGATTTCCCGATGAGGTTCTCGAGCCATTTTTTCCCAATATTTGGCCTATTTTTTTATGCGATCGAGGCTGCTTTATTTTAACACCTGAATGTCGTTCTCTTCTGTATATTGGCCCTGCTGAACCGCACTGATATAGTCGACACTTTCCACGTCTTATTGTGCTTTCTCGTACCACCTCTCCATATCCTTGCACATAGCTAGCACCATGAGGGTGTCTTCTTGTAGCTCGGCTATCCTTACATTGAACAGGTGTTGTTCATCTGTAAATTTGTTGTAGGCCTCCTTGAATTCTATCCTTAGGAACATCGTGGCCTATGTGGTGTCCTGGTAATATTTCACCAAGTGGCGTAGATGTTCCAATTCTTTCAGAGCAGCAGCCAGCTCCTCTTCATCCCTTTTTTTCCTATCCAGGGTGACATCTATGATTTCCATCCCTACGCCAATAAGTTCATATTTTTTTGCGTGCTCTGTATTTATCATATTTTCCTCCGTGGTGATTGTAAGTTTTAAACATGTGAAGTAAAGAAATGCATATATATTCTTAAGAAAAACATAAATTAATCAATGGCTCATACACATAGTACACAGAGATTTATATTGGAAACCCTTAACCGAGAGAAAACCTTTCAACACTTCATTGTATTAATTTCACCATTCACCATACAATATATATACAATGTTTTTAGGTATTCCATAGATACCAAAACCCTAATCCCTTGATCCGGGATTAATTTTGAAAAATTCTAAACAGAGCAAAATCCGCTAAAATAGCAAAAACACCCAAAAACAATTTCGCCAAGTGTAGTGTCCTGGTAATATTTCGCCAAGTGGCACAGATCTTCCAATTCTTTCATATCAGTAGCCATCTCCTCTTCATCCCTTTTTTCCATATCCAGGGTGGCATCTGTGATTTCCATCCCTGCGCCGATAAGTTCATATGTTTGGGCGTGCTCTGTATTTATCAGATTTTCCTTCGTGGTGATGAGGATGGAGCGATATAGAGTGATCCTCCTCTTCTTGGTGGTCCTCTGCATAACAGATTTCCTTTTCCAATCATAAGCGATGTAATGTATTTCAGTGACTTCATCCATGGGCTAAAGGATTTGTTGATCTCCCTAGGTGAGCATATTTCCTAGGCTCTCGATGGTATATATTTGATCAATACTGGGTTCTTGAACTTCTTCCCTATGTTCCAAAGGCCCAGTTTTTGTTTGTCGCTCATCAGGGATTTGAGTACCGGTCGAAATTGAGGCATTGGGGGTAAGCTCGGTGCTTACTTTATTATCGGTCGTTGAGACACTGATTTCCTACTGTGGAGTTTCTTCCTTCTGTTCGCCCGACCCTAACTCATCCTTCAAACTACCCGCTTGGGTCCCTAGTGCATCGGCAGATCAGTGTCTAAGATACTCTTGACCTCTTGTTCATTTTGTGGAAGGTCCCGAATTTGAGCGTCGGGAGCTGGGGAAGGTGTCTTTTCTAGCTCCTTTTCCTCTATGATCTGTACAGGGGTCACCATGGATACCTTCAGTCTCTCTTCATCATCATAGATGTTTATCAATTCACTTAGGGGGTTTGGCGCACTTGTTAGACAACTAAGAGGGGGGGGTGAATCAGTTGTTTCCGTGCTTAAACATTTATGGTTCTTTTAAACTCTTTATAGAGACACTAAATGATGATCACAATAATGTATGGAAATAAACAATGGTACTTTCAGCATCATTCACATATGTGAGAAACACAGAGACAGATATTTCCTGAGGAA
>SNQJ01S0107914.1:21231-50782 GCA_010110895.2 Picea sitchensis | reverse complement strand
TTCAAGCACCCACCTGAACCTTTGAGGACACCAGTCCTCCCTAGCTCCTCCCAACCACCCTGAAATATAAATCTTTGCTACTGAAATTTATTACAGTGATATGATGTTCAATAGTGGCTTACCAGACTTATCATTGTTCTGCTGCATTTCATTGTTCTGTCTGCCTCATTGTCTTTCTGCTCACATCACTTGCTTTGTCTGTTATTCTACTATTTATTCTCTATGCACCATGTCCATTCACTGCACAGTTCCACTTCTATGTTGTTCAGCTGCTGCACTCTCCTCCTTCTTCACACATGAATCACCTTCACCAAAAACAATCACAGCAAACTCCTATAGCAACAGCAACCCCTTCTCTTCTATGTCCTGTGTATATGTAGCTTCTGTGCATCTTGTGCATGCAATATTCGCCATTTCTCTACATGCTCATCCGGCGCTCATCTCGTCCACATCTCAAGTGTTCTGCGTGATCATCATCGTGACTCTTCAGCTTCTCTGGCTGTTTTCCCACACGTTCAGCATCACTGGGTGTTATGTTGAGATTCCTCAGCCTCTCTAGCAGTTGAGACTCTTCATCTTCTCTGTGACAGTCAAGCTCACCTTCTCTGTTTTAGTTGCAGGCCTCAATGCCCATCTAGCTGTCCATCACAATCACGAACATCTTCATTCCTCTTGAAGATTCCCAGTGGCTCTTTACCTTCTCTGTCAATCATCCCACGTGTCTTCAAGTCCACTGGCTGGAACCATCAGTGGTTTATAGCAGTTATACTATATCGTGCTACAGTAGCCCTCCGATCTCCTTCAGGTTTATTTGCACCTTTGGATGTACTTTATTAATCTTGCTACACTAGCTCCTTCCCCAATGTGACTATGGTCATAACCAAGCACCTATGCAAAAGGCGTTTTTCACGAATTCGTGTTTCGTGGATCTGGAGATGTGGCATCTCGACTTTCCAAGTTGTGATCCCTGATACCTCATAATGGTGTGGGATCAATGGTCCTGATCAGAGCTTGATTCTACGGCTGCGATTGCATCGCAATTTTTCATATCGCGAAATCGGCATTCTTGTTGCATTGTTTCTTTTACATCTCCAAGTTGCGATCCCCGAAACTCTGATATGGAGTTAGATCAATGGTCCAGATCTGAGCTTGATTCTACGGTTTCAAATACGTCGCGATATCGCATATCGCGATTTCGGCATTTCTGTTGTCAAGTGTTTTTGTCACTTTGATATCGCGATTCGCGAAACTCCGACACGAGCTATGATCAACGGTCCAGGTTATTTCTTGATCTGACGGTCTAGATTCAATCGCGATTTCGTATATCGCGAAATCGGCATTCTTGATGCATTGAGTTCTTTGCCTCTTGAGTTCGCGATCCCCAAAACTCCGATAAGAAGTTAAATCAACGGTCCAGATCACTTCTTATCTTAACAGCTGCGATTAAATTGCGAAATCGCATATCGCAATTTCGGGGTTCTTGTTGTCAAATGATTTTGACATTTCAAGGTCCCGATCCCCGATACTCCGACAGTGACTGGAATTAACGGTCCAGATCAAAGTTTAATCTGATGGCTCAGATTTCATCGCGAATTTTCATATTGTGATTACACCCGCTTCTCCTTGCAGTTTGAAGACCGTGCAAGCTCTCTTCGATCCAACGGTGGTTGAACCCTGTGCTCGGATCTGACGCCTGAGATTGATCCTCCTCTTCCGCGCGCGCTCTTCTTGATTTTATTCAGATCTGACGGCCCTCGTACTGTCGGGAATTTTGGATGGGATCCAACGATCAGCGACGCTTCTCCTCCAAGCTTACACATCCCTTTTACTTGGAAGAATTTCGACTCTGCGCTAATTCCTCCTAAGCCTACATTGTTCATGTTTGTCTATCGATGCACACTCTGATCCTGCCATATTCACTGTTGTACTTTCCATCAATGACAAGCTTACACTACCTGTTAAGAATTTTCCAACAGCACTTTCTCTCCCTGATGTTCTGAATGTCTTCGGCTGAGTTGAAACAACCCCCATTGAACCGACATGTAGCATTGTAGTTTCAAGGTTGTCTAACCCGATGATTTCATCAATGTCTATCAGTTCAGGGCAGCTTGGCCCTGTCTGGAATTCATCTGGGTTGTCCGCAGGGGACCCCTTCATTCCTATGAGGTCTGGGTCATCTTGCAGCTGATCAATTATTCATTGTTCCTTCTTGATCATGATCAACCCCCTTTCTCATGTGTCCTACATCATAGGGAAACCTTTGTCCTGCACCCGAGCTACCAAGGGAACCTCTAATGCTTCGGCCGCTATCATTTATTACCTGGCTCTAAGGGTTTCTTGAGTCGATTTCTCTATGGTTTTTTTCTATTCATCCAGGATCATGGCTCTGAACCTAGTCATTTTTGGGTTGGCCATCCTTTCCACCACCTCGTCCCAGTCTTGGGCATTTTCTATGAAGATTTCATCTTCAAATTTGTCGTGGGCGTATGGCCAACAGGACGACACTTGAGAAGCGTGTTTCAAGACCAAACCCTTTGGGTCGTGCTTGTAGAATTGGTCGGTCTAGAACCTGAAATCCAATTGGCTCAGCCCTTCTTGTTTGGTTTAAGCGGTGTCCTTCACCAAGTAGAATCCTACATGGAATCCATAAGGTATAAACGCCCGCTTTTTATCCTTGACTAGGGTGGCGTTGTAACCCTGTAGGATGTTCTGGTAGCATATTTCGCCCACTACGAGATGGTCAAGGACTTGAGTTGGTAGGATATGTGGCACTCTAGTGGCCCTGAACACCCTGATGTAGGTATCTTGCTCGTCCAAGTACCAGTGACCTACCTTTGATATCATCTTTTTGGTTGCAGTCGATAGTCTCGAGCACTCTTTCTTGAAAAGAATAAAATAAATAAAAAAGATGAATTCATCACAGATGAGAGAGTAATATTTTTTGTACCTATTCTCCCATAGGATGTTGAAATATACGTGAACCAGGAGTTCTTTGATGTGCCAACTCAGGTTCATGTCGACGAAAATGTTTCCGGCACACATGACATCTAGTAAGTATGAAGCCATGTAGAAGGTTGGTGTCTCTCCTTCCTTTAGTGAGTGGGCCTTTTGTATGCAGATGCTCAGTTGCTTAGAAATGATGGCTCCTCAGTTGAATCCACTCCTAGAAATGGCCACTGTGTAATCTACAAGAATCCATGCCTCTGAAAATATGGAGCAGGCTTTCTCCCCATACAATCGGTAGATGAGATCCATCAGGTAGATGTATGGCTCCCTTAAATTGTTCGTCTGGTACCAGTCGGTGCTCTAGTTGGTGTACATATTATATTCTCTCCACCACAAGGCCATTAACCGGTGAATGTCATGGCGCTCATATAAGTTTACGATGAAATCCATGTTTAGTCACTCCTCAGGGTCTCTTAGCTTGTAATACTTCTGGACCTCCATTGGAAGGAACACTCTGACACACCCACCATTGTCATCATTGATAAAAAAAAATTGTGTTTCTATGTGGTCAATGAACCACTTCATGAGTTCGACACAAGGAAAGATAGGGGATCTGCTAGCCACCATATGTAGGTATGATCACCGAATTTTTGGGAACACTTCGTCATCGAGTGATCTGACATCAAGATCACTGTGTGAGATGTATTCTGAGTATTCCTCCTGGCTTATCTTTTTAAAGATATCTCACCAATGTGAGAGTGTCATTTTCGATCATGTGCTTGCCTCTGTATCTCCAAAGGTCGAAGTCTAGATGAAATCATTCTTCATTGATGTTTTAATGATAGGCTCTGGTCTCGACATGTATTCCAATTGTCTTACGACCCCTGGGGAGGAGCCTTTTCCTAGCTCTCGTTATTTTAGCTTTAGCGCCCTTAACGATCGCTTAGTGGTTGGCTTCCTTGTCGGCATTGTTCCTGCATTCAAAATAAATATTTAGGGACTGTGTATAGAGCAACACTGGATAAAAAAAATATATGAAGTGCAAATATGTACAATCCACAGACTTTGGTACATACCTGTAAATCTTGCTAAACCTGGTTATTTGATACTCACGTGATCTCTACAGATTTTGAATTATTCATCTCGCTTCTCTGGGTGCTTTGAATTTCCTTGCACGCAGAATGATACTGCTTACCACGACACAAGAGAATTTAAACCTTCGAAGAACTTACTGTGTCACATCAACCATAGAATTTGGGTGATGAGTGAAAATTAAAACAAATCTGTCATCGAATCTCTGTAACTTAAATTCATCATGGGTTGACGGCGGACACGCGGGGGTGATGTGGTCTATCAGTGATTTCAAATGGCCATGTTGATTGGCGCACAAGGTAGAAACTAATGTGGGGTTTGGTATTAATTAGCCCCTTAAATGCTCTAAATCTAATCTCATCTAGCGCTAAAACGTCCCATCGTGTCTCTTTCTCAATGGGTGGATCGGGGATCGGGGATGTGCTATGAACGCTTTCGTCAATGTTCCTTGCAAAAAGCTCCAACGTCGATCAATATCATCATATAATGTTTTCATGGCAAAGATGACTCGGAGGTGTGACTTGGACCTAGGGAATCAAGGATGACTCGAGGTAAAACTAGACCGAATGGTTCTCCAATCCATCAAAGACAGGTGGCGTTGAAGACCGATGACCTAATTCACGTGTATTAATGGGAGTCAGGACTTTCTTCAAGTTGTGTTTTCTAAAACAAACCTAGGCTTGCCGATGCCGAAAAAGTATCAGTGTTCAAGGACGGGGATAAACCTATCTCGTGTTTTCTTCGGAGTAGCTTCCTAAAAAAGTCCTGATGTCGATACGCTTCGGGGATTGATGGTTGAAAAAACTATTTTGTGTGGTCAAAATGTTCATTTCAATATTTTTCGGTCTTCCTTGATTCCGATAAACGCGTCGGGTATTGGCTATCGGTGATATCATTTCTTTCTTGATTAACGATTATTCCTCTCATCTTTTACCAATTTCGAAGAGGAATCGGTTATCGGTGATATCCCTTTGTAAGACAATGGCACCAAAAAAAACTTACTTTTCACTGATGCCGAATGAAGAGTGGTGCTCGATGAATGGGGTTTCCCAAGTGGCTCTTTTCTTTCTTTGAATTCTTTCCGATGTCAAACTTGAGTGTGTCGGGTGAAGTATTTTGGATTTTAATTCTTTATTCAGGTGTTAAGGATTTTTTTTAAGACATGGGTTTTCATAAGTCCATCAGATCTGAAAATCTAATAAGAGTCATGAAAATAAGCAAAAGTCAAATCATTTTTGAAAAAATGAAGTCGAATCAGACAATGCAAAGATCAAGTGGTACCCAAAAAGTAAAAATTGACATAGGATTTTTAGGGTGTGTTGAGTGCTCAACAAATGGTGACTTACTGGGCGAAAGTAGAATTTTTGTTCCTTCCTCGAGATCGGCTGATGCAAAAGCTGGTTAAGAAATTATCTTGTTTTACCAAAGCTTCTTTTACCCTTGCGTTTGAAATTTCCCTGGTTGATGCATCTAGGCCTGTCTATGGGATTTGCAACCTTTATTCAACCTTTGTTTCCTATAACCCTGACTCATGCCCCCTTTGACAAAATCCTAGTAAAGCGTTCACTAGAACTAAGCCTTTAGTTACCCTTCTTCACTCCCTACGGTGTTGCTCCGCTGCCAAGAGGCATCCATAGCCCCGGCGGAGTCACCCCGATGTCATTGACCTTGCTCCATTGTCAACCAGCATCCATAGCCCCGGTGGATTTGTCTACATACCCTCTCCTACTATGCGCTCATTTGATATAGTTGATTTTTTTGTTTCAACAGAATGCCCTGAGCGAGTGGGAAAGGAGGATGTCTGTTATTTGAAAAATGAAATCGTTAAGGTGAAACTTTCCATCTCTGCCTCCGAGGTACATGTATTCCTTTCCATATTACCAATTTCCCTTAAGGTTTTCACTAGACCACTAGGTAGACACTTCTACATTTCTCCAAGATTGTTCATTTGCGCACGTTAGATAGAGAACCCCTCGAAACAACCGCAGGTTCCTTAGCGTTTCTTTTGTTGTATGTGAGGGATGAGTTAGGAAGAGAGTTCATTTTGTCTCATGATTTGAGGTCAACCATTGTTTTACTAAACACAATATTCAAAAGTGAAAACATAAAAATCAAGAGATAAAACAAAATATGTATTTCGCAATCGACGTAAAAATAAACATTGTGAAAAACATAAACACCAAATATTTTTTTATTTTTATTTTTTAATGGAAATATTGTTTTAGGGCTTGGCCATTGACAGGGAGGGTGTCAGGTTTCCCCCTCAGATTCTGTAGTCGATAGGTTCCTAACCCAATCTTCTCGGCCACCTAAAAAGGTCTGAGCCATAGATTCTAAAACTTAGAATGTTTTCCTTTAGGCTCATTTGCTCTATCCCACTTTAGGACTAAGTCTCCTACTTCAAAAATCTTCTCTTTAGCCTTATGCTTATCAAACCACCTTTTAACTACCTATTAATGAGCTATGAACTTTGATTTAGCTTTCTCCCTTTCTTCTTCCAACATGAGGAGTGTATCAATTCTTTGTTGTATGACTGATGAGGGTTGTCCTCTGGAATCCTGAGCAAGTTGAAGAGATGGAATATAAAGCCCGTTCGGGAGAATGGCTTCATGGCCGTATACCAGAAAGTACGGAGAATTCCCTATATCTTCCTTGGGTGTAACTCTATCAGCCCATAAATCATTAGGAAGTGAATTATGCCAATTCTTCTAGTTGTCTGTAATTGTCTTCTTTAATATTCTCACTAGGTTATTATTAGTTGATTCTTCCACTCTATTTCCCTGTGGATAATAGTTTGCAGATTATATAATTATGATTCCTTTGTCTAGAGAAATCTTTGTTAATAAGGTCGAATAAAATTAAGTTGTGTTATAAAAAACAAGGACAGAGGGTAGCTTGAACCTTGTGATCAGTTGTTGTTCTATGAATTGGATCACCACCTTTTCATTTACATAAGTCAGAGGGATGGCTTTTGCCCATTTCGTGAAATAATCTATGATAGTCAATATGTATCTATGTTGTTTTGAAGAGCTTGGTGAAATTTCTCCTATGATATCCAACCCCCACTGCTCAAATGGCCTATAAACGACCATCGGTTGAAGTGGGATAGGTGCTTTCCTTTCCCTCCCCGCACTTATTTGACAAGTCTTACAGTTTCTAGCGTAAGTGTGAGCGTCTCTAAACATAGTAGGCCAATAATAACCAGCTCTCAGTATTTTATGAGTCACGGTGTTACCTATGAAATGTCCACCTGCAGGACCATCATGGATATCTTTCAGAACTTTTTCTTCATTTTCGCATTCAAGACATCTTAAAATTACCCCATCATAATTAACAAAGAAGAGCATCAAATTTATGAGGCAATATTATGTAGACTTTAACCTGAGAGATCTCCTTTCCCTAGGATTTAGGTTTTCTGGGCAAGTCCCATGATGCAGGAGATAAGTCATTTTATCATACCAAGACTCTTTCCCTGGGGAGACGTATGAAGCTTCGTCGCACCATAATGCCAATTCATTCTCCCAATCGAGGTCGTCATTCATTTGGTCCTGGGATTCAGCGGCCAATTTGCATAACCCTTGTCCCTTAACTAGTTTAGCAAGTTTTATATCTAGATCAAATTATTGGACTACTCCCATCCAGTTTCCTCTTCTTTCCCCCACCTCTTGTTAAGTGAATAGAGATATGACCATGGGGTGAGGTACTATGACTTTGGTATGATTCTTAAGGATGTAAGACCTAAAATATTTCACTGCCTTTTATACCGCATAATCCTACTTGTCTATAACAGGATAATTTAGTTCAACACCTTGGACATTAGTGCTCATGAATGGCATTGGTACCTCATTGTTTTCATCATACTTCTAAGTTAATATTGCAGCTAACAATTGGTCAGAGGCGAAAGTATAGAGGAAGAAATATTTGTTGAAATTGGGGATTCGCAACACTGGGGCTTGAGATATTGCAGTCTTAATATTGCTAAAATCCTTCTTTCGTTCTTCATCCCACTTAAACTTAGCATATTTATGAATCATTTTTTGTAGGGGTTTGATAGTTTCTGCGAAAACGGGGGTGAATTTCCTCACAAAATTGATTTTCCCAAAGAACGATTGCATATCCTTTTGTTGTGAGCTAATGGAAGATGAGTTATAGGCTTAATTATTTATGGATATATGTGAATTCCTACTTGATATATAATGTGGCCTAACATCTTACCTTCCTCAACACCGAAAATGGTTTTCTTACGGTTCAAGGATATGTCATATTTCCTACACCTTTCGAAAATCTGGGTTAAGTGTTCGATGTGATCTTCTTTGTTCATTGAATACACAGTTGCATCATCCAAGTAAACTACCACACACTTGATGATTAGTCCCTGAAATGCTATGTCCATGGCCCTATGGACAGTTTCCCCTGCATTTATTAACCCAAAGGGCATACGTTTATAAGCAAAAGTTCCCCACTTAGTTTGGAAGTTAGTGTTCAAGTAGTCTTCTTCTGAAACTAGAACTTGGTTGTATACTGAGAAATCATCCAGCAAGGAGAAAATCTCAAAGCCAGACATGGTCTGCAGGGGTTGTTCCATTGGTGGGACTGGGTAGTTGTCCTTTTTTGAAGCTCTGTTGAGATTTCTAAAATCTACACATAGGTGGATTTTCCCAGACTTTTTCCTTATCGGAACCAAGTTTGCTACCCAGGCAGAATGTCTAACCTGGAAGATAAATTTGGAATCTAACAGTTTCTTTAACTCCTGACACATGAGGGGCTCCAGGGATGGATGGTACTTCCAAAGCTTCTGTTGGAAGAGTTTTACTTCAAGATTTAAAGGGATAGTGTGTTAAATGATACGGGTGTCATAAGTCTTCAGATCTCGGTAGGACCATGCAAAGACATATTGATATTGTCTGGAAATTTTGAGGTAGGCATTTATTTCCTCTTTAGATATTGTCTTGTCGAAGTTTACATTTTTTGGGTTTTCCAAGGTACCGAGATTTATAGTTTCATGCATGGGATAGAAACTATCGGTCTTCGTGTTTTTTGACCCCTTAAATATTTCCCTTAGGTAAAAAAGGTTTTCTAAGTTGGCTATTCCCTTCGGTATCATGTGAGACTTCGATTTGTCAATTGGTTGATCTATCTGGGGATCGGTTTCTGTTGATTGTTCCTGGAATACTTCATCGTCAATAGCCAAGTCTTTGAAATTATCTTGGTTAGTCAAAAAAATTATGATTTGTTCATCTCCTTCAAAGACCTTCCAATTAGAAATATTGTTGAGAATCGATGGTTTGTAGAGAAATTCCACAGTGAACCAGGAGGCTTCATCATCTTCTAGAGGTGATAGCCTTGAAGCAGTGGTGGCCAGAGCATCAGCAATAATGTTCTTTGCTTTGGGAATCGTCGTAATGTTGAAAGCTTCAAAATGCTCTATTAGCATGTGCACTTCATATTGGTAGTTCTTCAGGTGTGGATATTTGCAATGTATAGTATTCCTTACTTGTCTAATGATAATTTCATAATCTCCAAAAACCTTCAATTCTTTGGTGTTTAAGTCTAGGTATTTCTTCAGCCCCTGTACTAGAGCTTCATACTCGATGGTATTGTTTGTGCATTTGAACTCTAGTCTACAAGATAGAAAATGTCATCTACCTTTTGGATTAATGAGGATGCACCCTGCCCCTAACCCTTCTTTTGATTTAGAGCCATCGAAGTATAAGGTCCAAACTTGTGGGAAAAAACTGTCAGATTCAACTTTCTTGTCACTTTCCTCTTCACCTCTCATTTGTTCTATGATTTCTAACGCAGGTTCTTGACATAAGAGGATTTCTTTCGTCGTCATTAGCAATTTCTCTTGAAAAATCATTTAGGATTTTTGGGAAAGGGGAACATCAGATGAGAGGTGGGAGAAATTCTCGAAATCAGAGTCAAAGGAATAATTTCCTAGCACGGGGAATTCAGCCAATGAAGGTTCATTGAGGGTTTCTAAGTCAGTGACTGTATGTTTTAAATATCTTTCCCTATCAATCCTGATCATATTTGTGTGCCCTTTTAATGGAAGCCAAAGGTGAGCCTAGTCTGTACTAAAGTATCCATTTAATTTCTCAAACCAATATTGACTCAATAACAATCCATAAGCTTCTTGGATATCTACTACGATGATGTCAATTACTTGCACAAATTTAGGGTGTGTATCTATTCTGATCATTACATCTTTAATTTCTCCCATAACCTTCACCTAGGTTTTGTCCAGTTGTATCACATGTTTATCGCTTTTGAGAGGTACTGCGTTTAATTTTTTGCAAATAGACAATGGCACAACATTGGAAGATGCCCCCGAGTCAACCAAACAATTATGGAGGTTCATGTTGAAGACTTCAAACATCAAAAGGAATGGTCGAACAAAAGGCTTTCGCTTCTTATCCTCAGATCAGGCATTCACAGTTGGTTTATTTCTTAGATCTGTGGGAGTTAGATTTCCTCCTTGGTCAGTGTTTTTCATGGGATTTTCTACTAATTTCAACGCCTGTAATAGAAATTCCTTTTGCTGAGGGATTCTACACATGTCCATGATTGATATGTTTTCCTTCAATTTCTTCAAATCTTCTACTATGTTGTGGTCTATCTTGGGTGATTCTCTTGTATGGATGTTTATAGGGTTAGGGAAATATTCATAGTTGAGCTGCTTGATTGTTCGGTTAGGGAGACCTCATACAGAAACTAGTTGGCCATCAAATTCATGGCATGCACCCATTGAGGGAAATCTCTTTCAGAGTGGTTCTCCTGATGATAGGTACAGAAAGATTCGGATGCTACATTTCCCAGATAAATGTTTAAGTTGGCCGGGGGAGGTTCGATTTCTTTGAAAGGTAGATTCCTTTTAAATAAATTCTTGTAGGGCCTCTGGCCTTAGTTTCCCTCCTTTGCACTTCTCTTCATATCTATGATATCATTTGACAACTTCTTGACCATGTGTTGTAGGTCCTCTATGTCCCCACTCCCCTTTTCGGGACCTTGTTTTGTTTGTTTCACTGGCGGTCTAGTTAGGAGTAGTCCTCTCCTAGGAGGGGGTTGAACTTATTTGTTAACTAATGAGACTTGGCCTTCTTTACATCCCTTCATTTCGAACTCTATCGTTTTGGCTTCTTCAAAATTCTCAACTAAGGTTGGTTTGGAAACCCTTTTCAAAAACATGGAAATAGAAGTTGGGAGAGCATTAGTGTATACTTCGATTTGCAACTCCTGAGTAGGTTTAGCCTCGAGATGAAATTTGTTTAAGATGGTGGTGAATATTTTATTAAATTATTTAACCCTTTCCTTCAAACTCATGGTGGCGGAAAATAACTCAACCATCAAAGCTCCTGTAGTAGTTTCTTCTACAATTTTATCGAGAAAATTATTTTGAAACTTCGTCCAACTAGTTATGGATCCTACATGTAAATTAAAATACCATGTGGAGGCTGAATTCTCGAAAGTGTAGGGGAATGGCCTGCAAACTACGTCTTCATGTTGGACATTCATAACTATGATAGCTAGTATGAATTTTTTGATATGGTCTTCAGGAAATCTTGAGGTTTCAATGTCAAATTTAGGGAGTAACTTCTCTGGGTTTCGAGGGAGGTTATGTTGATTATTCTGAGGTGGGTTTCCCCTTTCTTCATCATGGTCATTGTTATCTTTAATGTCTTCATATTTTGATTCAAACCTTTATTCTTATGAAAAGTCGTCGGGCTCGGAGAAGTTGTCGACTGGTGTTTCAGGGATTATATTAAGGGGATGTTTGATTTCGGTGAGTTAGAAATCTATCAGGTCTTCTACTGTGTGCACAAAAACCTGGTCGGGGGACTATGCTAGCACTTAATTGTTGTAACATGGCCTGATATTTGATCGGGTGCTCCATGAACTGTCATACTTATCCTGACGTCATGTATGTCACCTTTGTTATTTCCTCGACCCATGATGAGTCTTGTTCAACATGTGATTTGACTATGTCGTGCAAGTCGAAAAAGTCATCAAGTCTGCCAAATTCGGGGAGGTCGATGTCTCTCATTACTCGGTTAATCTTGATCCATATTTTCTCTCACTTGGCCCATTTTTCTTGGATTTCCTGATGAGGTTCCCAAGTCATTTTTTCCCAATATTCAGCCAATTTATTTATGCGATCAAGGCTTCTTTCTTTTAACACCTGGATGTCGTGCTCTTCTGTATCTCGGCCCTGCTAAACCGCGCTGATATAGTCGACCCTTTCCATGGATTTATGTTCTTTCTCATACTACCTATCCATATCCTTTCATGTGGATATTTCCATGAGGGTGTCTTCTTGCATCTCGGATATCCTTGCAGTGAACAGATGTCGTTCATCTGTAAATTTGTTGTAGGCGTCCTTGAATTTGCTCCTTAGGAACACTGCAGCCTGTGTGGTGTCCTGGTAATATTTCGCCAAGTGGTACAAATATTCCAATTCTTTCAGAGCAGCAGCCATCTCCTCTTCATCCCTTTTTCCCCTGTCTAGGGTGGCATCTGTGATTTCCATCCCTGCACCGATAAGTTTGTATGTTTTACCATGCTCTGTATTTATCAGATTTTCCTTTGTGGTGATGAGGATGGAGCAATCTAAAGTCATCCTCCTATTCTTGTTGGTCCTCTGCACAATATCTTTCCTTTTCCAGTCATAAGCGATGGCATGTATGTCAGTGACTTCATCCACGGGCTCAGGGATTTATTGATCTCCCCAAGTGAGCATATTTCCCAGGCTCCCGATGGTATATATTTGTTCAAGACTGGGTTCTCGAAATTCTTCCCTATGTTCCAAAGGCTTGGATTTTGCTTGTCGCTCATCAGGGATTTGATTACCAGTCGAAATTGAGGCATTGGGGGTAGGCTCGGTACTTACTTGATTATCGACCTCTGAGACGTCGATTTCCTGTTGTGTAGTTTCTTCCTTCTATTCTCTTGACCTAGACTCATCCTTCGGACTACCTGCTTGTGTCCCTGGTGCATCGGGTAGATAAGTGTCTAAGAAAATCTCGACCTCTTGTTCATTCGGTGGAAGATCCTGAATTTGAGCGTCAGGAGCTGGGGAAGGTGTCTTTTCTGCCTCCTTTTCCTCTATGATTTTTATAGGGGTCATCAGGGATACCTCTAGGATCTCTTCATCATCATAGATGTTTATTAATTTGTTTAGGGGGTTTGGCGCACTTGCTCTCCCTTATGTTCTGAATGTCTCCGACTGAGTTGAAACAACCCCCAGTGAACTGACATGTAGCATTGTAGTTTCAGGGTTGTCTAACCCAGTGATTTCATCAATGTCTATCAGTTCAGGGTCGCTTGGGCCTGTTTGGAATTCATCTAGGTTGTCGGCAGGGGACCCCGTCATTCCTCTGAGGTTTGGGTCTCTTGTAGCCGATCAATTATTCACTGTTCCTACTTAATCATCATGAGAAACCCCCTTTCTTGTGTGTCCTACGTCATATGGAAACCTTTGTCCTGCATCGAAGCTTCCAGGGGAACCTCTGTTGCTCCAGCCATTATCATTTCTTCCCTGGCTCTAAGGGTTTCTTGAGTCTATTTCTATATGGTTGTTGTTTGTTCATCCGAGCTCATGGCTATGAACCTGGTCATTTTGGGGTCACTCATCCTTGCCACCACCTCATCCTAGTCTTGGGCATTTTCTATGAAGATTTCATCTTCAAATTTGTCGTGGGCGTATGGCCAACAGGACGACACTTGAGAAGAATGTTTCAAGACAAGACCCTTTGGGTCATGGTTGCAGAATTAGTTGGTCTAGAACCTGAACTCCAATTGGCTCAGCCCTTCTTATTTGGCTTGAGCAGTGTTCGTCACCGAGTAGAAGCCTACATGGAATCCATAAGGTATAAACGCTCACTTTGTATCCTTGAACAGGGTGGCATTGTAACCCTGCAGGATGGTCTGGTAGCATATTTCTCCCACTATGAGATGGTCAAGGACATGCACTAGTAGGATATGTGGTGCTCTGGTGGCCCCAAACACCCTGATGTAGGTATCTCATTCGTCCAAGTACCAGTGGCCTACCTTTTATATCATCTTTTTGGCTGCAGCTGATAGTCTCGGGAACTCTTTATTGAAAAGATTAAAATAAATATGTGCGATGAATTCATCGTGGATGAGGGAGTAAGATTTTGTGTACCTATTCTCCCATAGGATGTTGAAATATACATGAACCAAGAGTTTTGCGACGTTCCAGCTCAGGTTCATGCTAGAAAAAATGTTTCTGGCACACATGACATCTAGTAAGTATGAATCCATGTAGAATAATGGTGTCTCTCCTTCCTTTAGTGTCTGCGCCTGTTGTATGAAGATGCTTAATTGCTTAGAAATTATGGCTCTGTGTTGGCCCTTGACCAAGTTTTGAAGATCCTTGTTCACTTTTAACCCCTTTTTGGGACTTCGACAGGCTGTCGAAGGAGGAGCACAAGTGGAAGCGGAGATCGCGGGATCTCATCCCCCTTTTAGGGACTTTTGGGTTTGGGGATTATGTAACAAGTATGGGGTTGTTAGCCCATGGTTTTACCCATGTCTAGGCCCTTTTGTAATGTATAAATAGATGTCTAGGCAATGTAAGAGGAGACAATATGTGCATATGTGTGATGTTTTACTAAGTGCAAGTGATAGTTATAAATTTTTTGTCCATGCTATGTTGGACACTGGCAGAGCTAAGTGCAAGTGGATGTAATAAGCTTGTGTAGATTGTAAGAGAGATTTGTGTTGTAACCTAGCTCGAGGAAGGAGGATCTAGCGGAGTGCACGCAAATCTCCTGTCCTATGCGGAGTAGGATCATGTGGCTCTGTGCATGTAGATGATTGATAGAAGGAAATAAAGAGAAGAAGAGTTGGTGGACGTAGCCCCAGGTTGGGGTTGAACCACGTATATCCTGTGTTATGGTTGCTTTGTGCATTATGGTTGTTTTATAACTCATATGATTTATGCTTAGTACAGTAATGCATGTTTAGATGTATCTGATACAATATATTAGTTCTTGGTGATGTGAATGAGTACCAGATCTGGTCTATTTTGATGTGCTTAGTGCTTGAATGTGTTGGATCTTTTTGCATACTGCACTACTCTGTAATTAAGGTTTATTTGCACTCTAAACAAAGGCTAGATACTAAGAAATGATAAATGATAAATGTTAAATGCTCTGTTAAGGTATTGTAATCACATACTTGTGTCCGAGCTAGGTTGTAGATATCTAAGTCATGCAACCACCCCTACCTCTAACTCGGGTGAGACTTCATCTTCTTCACAAGTGTTGTTGAAAGGACCGATAGTTAGGGTTTTTTTGGTGCATTGTTGAAGCATTGAACCCTGGGTCTGCCCCTATGCCAACAAATGGTTTCGTTGTCGGGACCTAAAACTGTGACTGTTGGGAACTGAGGAAAAGAGGAAGCTTTGTGCATAGATCTATTTCCCTAGTATGTAGTACTCCACTTGACTTGCAAAGCTATGTACTAAGAAAGGAGGCAGATATGAAGAAAATAGGTAAGATCTGAAATCTATGTGCTCTGTTAAAGGCAAGATAAGTGGAAATTTTTGTTTTGAAAGTATGGATCTAGGTACGTTTGATAAAAAAAATCCTAGTCTGAAAAATAGGGCACAATTAGAACAAAGAAGATTTGATATGAGTAGATCTAATAGAAATTGTGAAATATATGTTATTCATATGCATAGAAAGGATTTTTGGACTAACAAATGGATGCAGGACCCTAGGAAGAATTTTCTGCAGGTTAGCCACCATGATCCTAGTGCGTAGTAGAAGAAAGGTTGGGGATCATTCAAGAGAAAGAGAGGATTAATTGTTTGTTATAGTTGCAGAAGACCAGGACATCTTGCTAAGGAATGCCCTGGTAGAAAACCTAGTTGTCTTTGTTGTAAAGCTATGGACCATGAAGTTTTGGATTGCCCTAGAATGATTACTAAGGTTGAAAGAATGAATATGAGGCAAGAAAACCCTAAGGAAGACCAAGAAACTGAGACCATGGCAAAACCCCAAAAAGAATCAGAGACTGTATTACTACAAATGAAAGAAACCCTGAATGACCATAGAGATATCAACTTATCAGAGATATTCAAAGAAAAAGAGTGCATAGAAACAAGAATAGGAGACTTCGACATAGACTGTGTTCTGGATGAGGAAACACAAGTGAATATCATGACAGAAAGAACCTGGGAAATGTTGGGAAAGCCTGCTATGATTCCTTCATTGGGAGGAATAGGATTATTTAGAGGAAAGTTGATAACCCTATGTGGAAGACTTACCCATACATCTATGATTGCTCATGTAACTTCGATAGAGGAAGAATTTTAGGTTGTTAAATTTATTGAGAACAGCGCCCCATTTGCTATGTTACTAGGAAAAACCTGGATTGAGAAAGATTAGACCCAAATAAAAGAAGAGGAAGCTCTGGAATAGAAAAAGCAAGACTTAAGAGACTTCATGGCTAAGAGAATAGCACACTTACTGAAAGAATAAGAAAACCAGTCGAATCTAATGAGGACCAGAAATCTGGATGTCGAAGTTGAAAAAACATAAGAAGACTTGAAACACATGTCTATACAGGATAGTAGAGCACCTACCCCAGAAAGAGAAGAAGTATATCCCTTGAAACTTAGGAAAGAACACCAACATCGCGAAGTTAATATGCCAAGAGGAGATAAGAATCATAATGGAAAGAGGAATATTGAGTCACGGATCATGGGGAAGAAGGCTAGAAATCTTAGTAAGAAGAGAGCAAAGTTAGAGAAGTTACAGGAAGTTCCAGAGAAGACTTTGAAGAAGGAAGGTCTCCAGAATTTGAACTTTTCCAGAATATCAGAGAAACTCAAATTGGTACTTCACCATGGCTGAGCAACATAACCGTTAGAGTCATTATGACCGTTAGATTGTCATCCTCGAATGGTTAAAACAGTAGTTATGATCAGAAAGCTCGCCATCGGACCATTGGGACCACGTCGTAACAGACAGAACTGCATTGATGAAGGCTTCTTTTCCATTGGAGGGATATGTTACATCGTTGTCTACTTATTCCATCGACTGTTGCACCGAGAACACTTTTGTGAATTGTAAACAAGAGACCTCATTATTGCCATGTTGTGTTTACTGAGACCTCACCGCATGTTACATTGCATTGAGCGTTTGTTAATCAACCTAAGTTTTTCGATATCGAGCGTTCATGTTGAATGAACTCGGCGTCATAGAAAAGTCTCTCGAAGAATTTTTAATCGAACTTATGGCTAAGAAGGTGATGTCTGTCAGAATTCAAGATTCATCGACAAGAGGAGTGCAATCCTCCTCGTCGACTACTCGCAGATCGACCGCTCACGGATCTAGACCATCCCAAGTTGCGGCCGAGAAAAGAACCAAGCATCGATATGACTTGGAAAATGTGAAGTTAATCCCATCCATCCTACCCGACTACATCCCGCCTCTAGTTGGCGTGGTGAATCATGACAGTGTCCCCAGGGACTTCGACTACACCCTGATAACTACGTACCTCCTGAAGGGGATACGCACAAGCAAGCCTCAACAGAATAAGATTTTGACGTTGAATATCAGCGAATTCAATTTGGGAGACCGCAAGAACTTTAGCATGCTCTCACCTCACAGGTATTTGACTAGAATGAAGGGGAAGAAGTTGAGGATAATCCCCCAACCATGGACTATGGACCTCGCACAGTCTACCATCCTGAGCGTAATGAAGATACCCCATTTTGAAAGGCACCAGTAGGTTAACACGTGCATTAAGCTCCTGCTTTCGAGCTTCCATGGTGGTTATTTGTGGCTAGACAGATGCATCACCGTCAATTGAGTGTTGATCCATCGGATCACCGGATTGAGCATGCAGGGACCAAACCCGCAATGCTTTTACCCAGGAAAGGTTGCAGATCGTGCCCTGGTGTAGAAGATTAAATATACCTACAGTGATGTGGAGAAGGGGAAGAGAGGCTACAAGGTAGCCTCCATCCATAATGTCGTAGTGCACCTCACTTTCTAGTTGATTGTTGGTAAGCTAGTAAGAAAGAACAAACCCACACAGGTCACGGGTTTTGTTTTTGACCTCGTAGGAAAATGCGTGGAGGGGCTACAAATGAACTAGGAAAGATACTTAGTGAACCATTTATAACAAGACTTCCATGAAGCTCAGGATCAGGTCTATGATTTCCACTTTAGTTGGTTGTTGATCCTCATCGCGTTCATATCTTGGGAGGTGCCGGAAGGTGCAACCTTCCCTGAAATAGAGCCATCCGAACCCTTAGCCGTGAAGTTCACCACGCTCTAGTATTCGATCATTATGGGAAAATAATTGAAATCAAACATGGTGTTCCACACCTACTACCTATAGTTAAAGAGGGCTATTGAGGTTGTCCCTCATATGACTTGAACACCCTGCACAAGTTCAAGACATTTGTGAAGTTCCACGCAAACAGAAATTTTATCTATATCACTGTGCATGGAGATGAACACAAAGAAGTACTATAGAGTTACTACAAACTCACAGAGGAGGACCTAGAAGAAATAACTAAGGAATGGCCTGCATAGCTCCTTATCCTGGTTGACCCCATAGAACTGTCTGGCCCTAAACTAATCGGAATCCCGGTGGTCACTCACGAAGGGTACGATACACCTAGAACTAGCAGAAGGAATAAGACAGAAGAGTTATAGAAGTTGAATAGCACATTAGAAGAGACTGCTTCAAAATCACCTAGTGGAGGAGGTGATGACGAAGTAGACAAAGAAAAGAACAATGGAGAAGAAGACAAGCAGAAGCAAGGTAGAGTAACACTATCACAGATTCCCCCTGATGACGCAGAGTCATCTAACAAAAGAAAGGTTTCTCCCACAAAACCCACATCGCAGAAGAAGTAAAAAGCTAGTAAGACCAAGATGCAGACTGTGCTCACACTCAATGACTTCGACTTCATCATCACAGTTGTATAGGATGCCTCGGAAGATATTTTGCAGAGAAATGAAGCCAAGAAATATACCATGTATGAAAGTCTTGAAGCAGAGCTGAGAGGGGTACGGATATCCCTTCACTCCAACCACACAATTTCCACTACGCCCACACCATTAGAAGAACCAAAGTTGGGAGATGAGCCTACCCAACTCCACAAAATAGTTGATGCAACCGAAGCTCACCTTCGTCATGCACGGGAATAAAAATAACAGGACACAGTGGCCCTTAATCAAGAACAAGAGGAAGTTATAGAGATGTTAGAATATAATGGATGTGCTCATTTTACCATTGCCAATATCTCTATTGTCACCCAACCATAGGTCGAAGCCACCCTCCGAGCACCCTAACCTTGATAGAGAGTCACTCCAGAAGCAAACCCTAGGCTAGATAGCCAAACAAAGGGTAGCGCACCTTTCCCCAAGGATAGTGCACCAACAAGAGCTGATCAAATAGTCCAAACCCTAGCCAAGAGATAGTCCAAGCATAACTGCTAGTTGCAACGACAACTCTCCTCCAAACCTGTGCAGAAACTAGGCAACTGCAGTATGCACAAGTGCTACTCTGCAATTATGAGACTGCCTACCAGAATGAGAACTGGCCTCATGTATTTATAATAATTTTGGCTAACTGCCTAGGCCGACTTCTCATTCTAGGTATCTGTTTGTTCAGTATATATTATTATTTATGGACGACTTCTTCTCTTGGAGGCTAATAACCTAATATAAATTATCTTCTTGAGCCGATAAGTCTTCTAGGGTTATTAGCCAACTCATTAGGGTTTCTTCTTGCTTCCTGAAGTATTTTATCCTTATCAGGTTTACACATGGAGTTAAATACCTCCCGCAGCTACCATAATATCAACACTCCCTCCTAGCTAGGGAGGTATTATAGGTAATGGTCTTGAGCACAAAAACATACCATTCACCCGGTAGCATCAACATAGTTGTATAGACTAGATCATGACTAGATCATGGGCACCATCATCATCATCAGTGTCATCATCTACATCATCTCTCGAAACCATACTCTATCTGAGTAATCAGACATGATTCTCACTCCATAGAGTGATACAAGAGCCATTCTTCTAATCTAGAAGTGTAAATTCTCTGAACCATTTTCCATCTGGGAAATCTCTGTCCTTTGATTATCTATCTAACTGATAATCATTTCCAATACTGCTGATAGTTTTCAAGGCAATCGAAACAAAAATAGAACACAATTGTGTCTATCCATAGTAGTACATAACTACAATCCAGTGGTACACTACCACACCAAGTAACACACGAGTACTTGATCAACAACGTATAGTCACGAACAGTGCAACACATCCACCACAGTAGTATACATCTACTATCATATAATCTTCATAACAATCATTTGATATCAACCTGCACATAAACAATTTTATGATATAAACTGAATCATCTGGCCAATCTTTCACTCACATTTGTGAGATCTGAAAGAATATCTGCCCTCAGAGTAGAACAATGAGATATTTGGACTATTCTTCTCAAGCAAGGAAGAATAATTGTCTTGTCTTCTGAACCTCGACCATTCCCCACCCTAGGCCATTCTTCCTAAATTAATCAAAGTGCACCCTAGAGAGAATGTATAAACCCTAAGGAATGCATGTCCCTGATTGCTGAGCCTGGACCATTCCCCACACTGGGCCATTCCTCCTACACTAATCCAAGTGCACCCTAGAGAGAATGTATAAACCCTAAGGAATGACTCTCTGAACCATTTCCTCTGTTAACCACAACAGGAAAAGACTGTCATGTACCAACCTCCAAAACAGACCATTCCTCATGTTAACCACAATAAGAAATCGTTGTCCGATGAGGCGGGCCAGTCTTTTTGAGTAACCCTCAAGAAGAGAGATTGCCCTAGACCACTCCCCATGTTAACCACAATGGGAAGTTGTTTTCTATGATACATCAGCAATCTGGACCATTTCCCATGTTAACCACAATGGGAAATCGCTATCTGTCAGAAATCTCAATCCACTTTCCGAACACGAAAGAATCTGTCCAAGTTGGACTATTTTTCAATGAATGTCTTCAAAAATATTTTAGTGCTCCCTCCCAACCTAGGAGTCATCTCCACGAGCTCCAACTTGAGTACGCAAACTCTTTCATCTTTTACCAAAATGTTTGCTTATTTTCTCATCTGTGGAGATATGTATTGGAGAACCACTTTCTCCTTTATGGACTTCATTACGGATAATGTAATGCTTGATTTCAAATGTACTTTGGTCTGGAACACTGGTTTTCTCTGAAGACTTCATGTAGCTCTGATCAATAGAGTATATCATTGTTGGAAAACTAGAACATATCCATGTGGCACTTCTTCTGTCATAATGAGGTCTGATCTACTGAGTAATCATCTTGATACAATATATTTGTTATATAAAATCTTCACCATGCTTCTGCTATGCACTGGAGGTTCTCCACCAAGTTGTCTTCTTCTATATGCATGCAAGGGTCTCTTTCTGGTATGCCTCAAAGTCTTGAGGTTGCTCTTCATACATTCTTTATTCAATTTCTCTGGAGAACATTCTTTGCATTCATATGATCTAGAACTCCAACTCATGGATGTTGCGGATGATATAATGACTCATGTAGAGACATGTCTAGTGTAATGGAACAAGTAATCATCATAGTCTTCTCCCTCCATCTGGGAGAACCTCTAGTTATAGATCTCGCAATTCTTTCATTCATAAGTCTTTCATACACCATTCTTCATCATGATTTTCAGTTCCTCTCTTGATTTCTTTTATTGAGTTCATATCAGGCTAGTAATATTGTGATTCTTAATATAATGACTAGTTGTTCTGGCTTCTCTTTCTTTCTTGGAATATTCATGTTCTTCCTCGTGTTTAGATCTTGGGTCCATGGAGTAGATTCCATTCCCTAAATATTCCATTTCTTTCTTTCATCATAGGATCAGAGTTGTGGATGGACAACTAGGGATACTTTAAGGCTTCTCTTCGAAGAAGACTTCTTCTGAGGTTGAACTGGACATGTACTATCTTTCATGGCTGCTACCATGGATATATACTTCATCATCTTGAATGGATCATAAGATTAGCTCCCTCCTAATCCTTTCTTCATGTATGAGTGCATATAATTGGCTCCCTTCGTCTAGCAGAGTCCATGCTTCCATATGCATCCTTATTGTCTTCTACAATATATAATTGGCTCTCTCTATCTAACAAAGTCCATGCTTCCATCTTGTTGTCTTCTATAAAAACATTATAAGTCTTTCTCTGACTTCTTTCTGTCTTTGCTTCTTCTGAGTCTCTTCATGATTGATTCGGTGTATTTCATCCTTTCATGTGTATTATCTGATGATATCAATCCTTATCTTGTTGTTCTTTTATAGGTATAGTTCTTCTTGGAATACATTATCTTTCAAGGGATAGATATACAAGATATGTACAGAGACGATACAAATGAGATATGTACAAGAAATAAGAAGAGTATTGTTACCTTTAGAAGAAGAAGTCTCTTTCATCATGCTTAGTCTTCTTTGTAGATTCATTTTCTTAGACAACTGATGCTTTGTGTTTCTCCTTCCTTTTCTTTAGCTCGGGACAATGATTCCTGTAGTGGCCATACTTTCGACAGTTGAAGCACTGTACTTCTGAAATGTCTTTCTCTTGATTTGGCTTCCTCCTTGAGCCAAACTTCCTTTTGTTCTCGAAATTCTTGAATCTTGCTATGAAGGCTTGATCATCGTACTTCTTTTGGGGTTTCTCTTTTGTAGTAATCCTTGATTCTTCTTGACCACGGCAAGTCCAAAGTTCTTCAAATGTCGAATACTCCTTCCTTGTGTTCATGCTTACGGAAAATGCAGCCCACGTCTTGGGAAGACCATTGCATACTATGTTTACCAATTCCTTCTCTAAAACGATTTCTTCAATAGCTTGTAGTTGATCTCTTAACTGAGATATTCTCACAAAGTATGATGTTATGCTATCATCATCATTCATCTTCATGTCACAGAGCTCATTCTTTGGACTGATTACTTGTCCAATGTTTCTGACCGAGAAGAGATTTTTTAAGGCATCGTACATCTTCTTCAATGAGTCAAGATGGGAGATGTAGGGTATCAAGTGGTATTTTATAGATTCCACTATGATACTCATAGCATTGATGTCACCATCTTTGAACTCCTCCATAGCTGCAACGTTATGCGGTTCCTTCTCTTTTCTTTCTTCAAACTCTGGTTTCACGATCTTTCCTTTCACGATATCCAACACTTTATTCTTGGCAAGGATGAGATAAATCCTTGTTTTCCACTCTCTAAAGTTAGAAGCTCCATCTAACTTGTTCTCTAACTTCATAGAGTAAGTCATGGCTACTTTGACTTGGTCAATCCTAGATTTGACCAAAAGCTCAAACTTCATGTCTTAGATTTCTGAGAGTACCAGGAGATGCGCTAGGCTAAAGCACACTGATCTATCTGGAGATTAGGTCAATCCCTTCATTTAAGGTGCCTCAACAAGAGGATTAGGGTTTCTACAACTGCACTTGCTAGTAACCCTAGCGACAGTGTTATGGTGACTGCTCCTGCTAGAAACCCTAGCGGCAGTTCTTCAACGAGCTTAATATCTTTCTAGCTATGTTTACTTCCAGCGGTTAGAATGAATGAAGGAGGTGTGGGCCCATAACCTGTTAGAATATAGTGGATGTGCTCAATTTACCATTGCCAATATCTCTATTTTCACCCAACCATAGGCTGAAGCCACCCTCCGAGCACCTTAACCTTGATAGAGAGTCACTCCGGAAGCAAACCCTAGGCTAGATAGCCAAACAAAGGGTAGCGCACCTTTCCCCAAGGATAGCACACCAACAAGAGCTGATTAGATAGTCCAAACCCTAGCCAAGAGATAGTCCAAGCATAACTGCTAGCTGCAGTAGCTGCAATGACAGCTCTCCTCCAAACCTGCGTAGAAATTGGGCAACTGCAGTGTGCACAAGTGTTGCTCTGCAATTTTGAGACTGCCTGCCAGAATGAGAACCGGCCTCCTGTATTTATACTAATTTTGGTTAACTTCCTGGGCCGACTTCTCATTCTGGGTATCTGTCTGTTCAGTATATATTATTATTTATGGCCGACTTCTTCTCTTGGAGGCTAATAACCTAATATAAATTATCTTCTTGAGCCGACAAGTCTTATAGGGTTATTAGCCAACTGATTAGGGTTTCTTCTTGCTTCCTAGAGTATTCTATCCTTGTTAGGTTTACACATGGAGGTAAATACCTCCCGCGGCTACCATAATATCAACAAGAGAAACGTCGAGTTGCACAACAGGAAAAGGATGACCTACAAAAAAAGTTTGAAGAGGAGAGAGCGTAGATCCAGCAAGAGAAGGAACAATTGCTCGCGGAGCAGGTTGGAGTAAAAGAAGCAGTCAGTAGAGCACTTCGCTCTATGACAGGTTTAGAGCAAAACGAGGAAGACCTGGTGGAGCAGAAGCCACTGCCCAGAGCGGAGTTGAGAGGATCAGAGCATTAACTTTGGAATGTAAACAACTTAGCAGTAGAAGTGTGCAAACTTATGAGCAACTTACTGAGGACCCTGAACTAAAGACATTGGAGTCACAACTCCAGGAGGCAAAGCAGCAAGCAGCGACAATACAGGCGTAGTTGAAACTCTTGTCAGCAGTTGAGAGGATGAAAAGGTCCCAGGAACAGTGTATTTATCAACAGCAGGTCCATACCATACAGAGAAAAGTCATGGAAGTGACTCGGAGGCTCCAATCAGTCCAGGAAGAATCTTGCCAACTGTTTGAGGAAATTGAAGGTCAAGGAGTAGAGCTGGAACAAGTAGTCACTGCAGTCAAACAATGCTTGGAGGTCTTCCCCTGTGCCAACATTCCCCAATTGAAGCCGCTCCCGGAAATGGCCACTGTGTAAGCTAGAGGCATCCATGCCTCTGAAAATATGGAGCAGTCTTTCTCCCCATGCAATTGGAAGATGAGAGCCATCAGGTAGATGTATGGCTCCCTTAAATTGGTCGTCGAGTACCAACTGGTTCTCCGATTGGTGTACTTCTTATCTTCTCTCCACCATGAGGCCATTAACCGACTGGTGTCATGGTGCTTGTATAATTTTACGACGAAATATGTGTTTAGTCACTCCTCATGGTCTCTTAGCTTGTAATACTTTTGGACCTCCATCGGAAGAAATACTCTGACACACCCACCATTATCATCATTGATCAAAAAAAATTGTGTGTATGTGTGGTGAATGAGCCACTTCAGGAATTCAACACATGGAAAGATAGGGGATCTACTAAACACCATATGTAGGTATGACTGCCAGATGTTTAGGAACACTTCGTCATCGAGTGATCTGACATCAAGATCATTGTGTTCGATGTATTCTGAGTATTCCTCTTGGATGATCTTTTTAAACATCTCTCCCCAATGCGGGAGTGTCATTTTGGATCCTGTGATTGCCTCTGTATCTCCAAAGTTCAAAGGTTGGACGAAATCCTTCTTCGTTGATGTTTTAATGACAAGCTATGGTCTCGGTGTGTATTCCAATTGTCTTACAACCCCTGGGGAGGATCCTTTTCCTAGCTATGGTTCTTTCAGCTTTGGCGCCCTCGGCGATCACCTGGTGGTTGGCTACCTTGGCAACATTGTTCTTGAATTTAAAATAAATATTTAGGGACTGTGTACAGAGCAACACTGGATAAAAAAATATATGAAGTGTAAACATGTACAATCTATAGACTTTGGTACATACCTATAAAGCTTGCTAAACCTGGTTATTTGTGTTAATATTATGGTAGCTGCGGGAGGTATTTACCCCCACATGTGAACCTGATGAGAATAGAAGACTCCGGGAAGCAAGAGAAACCCTAATGAATTGGCTAATAACCCTAGAATCCTTGTCGGCTTAAGAAGATAATTTATATTAGGCTATTAGCCTCCAAGAGAAGAAGTCGGCCAGAAATAATAATAATATACTGAACAGACACTATCCAGAAGGAGAAGTCGGACCCAGCAGAACTGGCAGAACCAGTATAAATACAGGGTGCCAGTTCTCATTTGTTACATCTCAGGACTGTAGTTTTTCCCAGTTGGTGCGCACTGCAGTTGCAGTTGGTGCGCAGGTTTGGAGGAGGGTTGCAGGTGCAGTTGCAGCAGCAACAAGTTTCAATATTTGGCTTGGATATCTCTTGGCTAGGGTTTGGAACATCTGATTAGTATTTTGTGTTGCGCTATCCTTGGGGAGAGATGCGCTGCTCTTTGTTTGGCTATCTAGCCTAGGGTTTGCTTCCGTAGGAATTCTCAGGTCAAGGTTAAGGTGCTCGGAGGGAGGCTTCGGCCTATGGTTGGGTGACGAGGGTATCGTCAATGGTAAAATGAGCACACCATCTTCTATATTCTAACAGGTTATGGGCCCACACCCCTTCAGTCAGCCTAAAACGCTGGAAGGAAACATAACCGCTAGACATTGAGCTCATTGAGGAACTGCCGCTAGGGTTACTAGCAGGAGCATCTTCCAAAAGCACTGCAGCTAGGGTTACCAGCAGAAGCATTTGAAAAAACCCTAAACCTCTTGTCGAGGCACCTTAAGTGATGAGATTGACCTAATCTCTGGATAGATCAGTGCGCCCTAGCCCAGCGCATCTCCTGGTACTCTCAAAAGGCCAAGACGTGAAGTTTGGATTTCTGGTCAAATCTAGGGTTTGACCAAGTCAAGAAAGCCATGACGAACTCTATGAAGTCTGAGAACAAGTTAGATGGAGCTTCTAACTTTAGAGCATGGAAGACAAGGATTGACCTCATCCTTGCTAAGAATAAAGTGTTGGACATTATGAAAGGAAAGATCGTGAAGCCAGAATTTAAAGAAGGAGAAGAGAAGGAACCGCAGAACGTTGCAACTATGGAGAACTTCAAAGATGTTGACATCAATTCCATGAGTATCATAGTGGATTCCATAAAATACCACTTGATACCCTACATCTCCCATATTGACTCATCAAAGAAGATGTACGATGCCCTAAAAAATCTCTTCTCAGTCAAAAATATTGGACAAGTTATCAGTCTGAAGAATGAGCTCCATGACATGAAGATGAATGATGACGACAGCATAACATCCTACTTTGTAAGGATCTCCCAGCTAAGAGATCAACTACAAGCTATTGAAGAGATCACTTCAGAAAAGGAATTGGTGAACATAGTACTTAATGGTCTTCCCAAGACATGGGATGCATTTTCCGCAAGCATGAATACAAGGAAGGAGTACTCGACATTTGAAGAACTTTGGACTTGCTGTGCTCAAGAAGAATCAAGGATCAATGCAAAAGAGAAACCTCAAAAGAAGTACGATGATCAAGCCTTCACAGCAAGATTCAAGAACTTCATAAACAAAAAGAAGTTTGGTTCAAGGAGGAAGCCAAATCAAGAGAAAGACATCTCAGAAATACAATGCTTCAACTGTCAGAAGTACGGTCACTACAAAAATCAGTGTCCCAAGCTAAAGAAAAGAAAGAAGAAACATGAAGCATCGATTGCCGAAGAAAAGGAACCAGCAAAGAAGACTAAGCAAGATGGAAAATATTTCTTCTACTAAAAGGTAACAACACTCTTCTTATTCTCTTGTACATATATTGCTTGCATCGTCCTTGTACATATCTTGTATATCTATCTCTTGGAATATAATGTGTTCCAAGAAAAACTATACCTATGGAAGAACAATAAGATGAGAACGAATATCACTAGATATTACACATGAAAGAATGAAACATATCATGTGAAAGCTATTGCAAGATAAGCTGAAATCAGAATCAATCCTGAAGAGACTTAGAAGTCAGATATCAAGAGAAATTGGAGAAAGACTTATGACAACAACTAAGACGGAAGCGTGGACTCTGTTAAGACAAGAGAAGCCAATTATATATTGCAGAAGACAATAAGGTTGCAGATGGAAGCATGGACTCTATTATATATTGTAGAAGACAATAAGGACGGAGACGGAAGCAGATTATATGCACTCTTACATGAAGCAATGATTAGGAAGGATCTAATCCTATGATCCATTGAAGATGATGAAATGTATATATCCATGGTAGCAGTCATGACAAACAGTACGTGTTCAGATCAACTACAGAAGAAGACCTCTTCGAAGAAAAGCCTTAAAGTATTCCTGGTTGTCCATCCAGATCCATGAACCAATGATGAAGGTAAGAAGTGGAATCTCTAGGGCATGGAATCTATAAGAAACTCATGGACCCAAGAGCTAAAGGAAAAACATGAAGAAGAACATGAAGATTCCAAGAAATAAGAATCAGAACAACCAGTCATTGTATCAAGAATCACAAGATTTCCAGCCTAATATGAACTCACTAAAAGGAAATCAAGCAGAAGAACTGAAAGTCATGATGAAGAACAGTGTACGGAAGACTTATGAATGAAAAAAATTGTGAGATCCAGAACCAGAGGTTCTCCCAGATGGAGGGAGAAGACTATGATGATTGATTGTTCCAGTACACCAGACTTATCTCTATATAAGTCATTATATTATCCGCAACATCCATGAGTCAGAATTCTACATCATATGAATGCAAAGAATGTTCTCCAGAAGAAATTGAGTAAAGAGCGCATGCAGAGCAATCTCAAGACTTTGAGGCATACCAGAAAAATACTCCTGTATGCAGATAAGAAGAAGACAACTTGGTGGAGAACCTCCAGTGCACAGCAGAAGCGTGGTGAATATTTCCTATAACATCAAGATGACTACTCAAAATATCAGATCTCATGATGACAGAAGAAGTGTCACACGGATATGTTCCATTTCTCCAACTATGATATACTCTATTGTTCACATCTACAAGAAGCCTTCACAGTGTTCTGAGACTACAATACAAGCATTACATTATCCATGATGAAGTTCAGAAAGGAGAAAGTGATTCTCCAATACATATCTCCACAGATGAGCAGATAAGCATACATTTTGGTAAATCTCATATTCAAGATGAAAGAACTTGCATACTCAAGCTAGAGCTCATGGAAATAACTCTATTAACCAGAAGGGAAGACTCTCCAAGCTAGAAGAAGGTACACAAACATTTATTTTTGTTATTGAAATAACTCTCCAGTTAGGAGGGAGCATTTATCTTTGTAAAAGTCCAGATTGGACAGATGCTTTCCTGTTCGGAAAGTGGATTGATATTTCTGACGGACAATGGCTTCCCATTGTAGTTAACATGGGAGGCAGACTGATTGCTGATGTATCATGGATAGCGACTTCCCATTATGGGGAGTGGTCTAGGACAGTCATTCTTCTTGGCAGTCACTCTGAGTAGTGGTCAAGTAGAATGGTCCGCCTCGCCGGGCAGTCATTATTTCGAAGTTCACAGTTGTGAGCAGTTTCGAAGAATCGTCCATTTTGGAGGTTGATGCAGGACAGACATTCCTCGAGGGCAGACTCATTCTTTCTAGGATACACTTTGTTTAGTGTCGGAGGAATGGCCCAGGGTGGGGAATGGTCCGGACAGT
>SNQJ01S0107914.1:1132-19424 GCA_010110895.2 Picea sitchensis | reverse complement strand
GGGAAGCAAGAGAAACCCTAATGAATTGGCTAATAACCCTAGAAGCCTTGTCGGCTCAAGAAGATAATTTATATTAGGCTATTAGCCTCCAAGAGAAGAAGTCGGCCAGAAATAATAATAATATACTGAACAGACACTATCCATAAGGAGAAGTCGGCCCCAGCAGAACTGGCAGAACCAATATAAATACAGGGCACCAGTTCTCATTTGTTACATCTCAGGACAGCAGTTTTTCCCAGTTGGTGCGCACTGCAGTTGCAGTTGGTGCACAGGTTTGGAGGAGGGTTGCAGCTGCAGCTGCAGCAACAACAAGTTTCAGTATTTGGATTGGATATCTCTTGGCTAGGGTTTGTAACATCTAATCAGTATTTTTTGTTGTGTTATCCTTGGGGAGAGATGCGCTGCTCTTTGTTTGGCTATCTAGCCTAGGGTTTTCTTCCGAAGGAATTCTCAGGTCAAGGTTAAGGTGCTCGGAGGGAGGCTTTGGCCTGTAGTTGGGTGACGAGGGTGTCGCCAATGGTAAAACGAGAACACCATCTTCTATATTCTAACAATTTGATACTCACGTGATCTCTGCAGCTTTTGAATTATTCGTCTCTCTTATTTGGGTGCTCTGAATTTCCTTGCATGCAGAATGATTCTGCTTACCACGGCACAAGATAATTTAAACAAGTGAAGAACTTGTCATGTCGCATCAGCCATTGAATTCATGTGATGATTGAAAAATAAAACAAATATTCCACTGAATCTATGTAACTTAAATTCATCATGGGTTGACGGCGGACGCGCGAGGGTGATGTGGTCTATCGGTGATTTCAAACGGTTGTGTTGATTGGCACATGAGGTAGCAACTAATGTGGGGTTTGGTATCAATTATCCTCTTGAATGCTTTGAATCTAATCATATCTAGTGGTAAATCGTTCCATCGTGTCACTTTCTCAGTGGGTGGATCGGGGATCGGGGATGCGCTATGAACGTTTTCATTGATGTTCCTCCCAAAAAGCTCCGATGTCGGTCAATCTCATCGTATAATGTTGTCGTGGCAAAGATGACTCTGAGGTGTGACTTGGACCTAGGGAACCAAGGATGACTTGGGGTAAAACTAGACTGAACAGTTCTCCAATTCGGCAAAGACAGGTGGCGTTAAAGACCAGTGACCTAATTTGCATGTATTAATGGGAGTCGGGACTTTCTTCAAGTTGTGCTTTCTAAAACAAACATGGGCTCGTCGATGCTGAAAAATTATTGGGGGTCGTCGATCGGGGATAAACCTATCTCATGTTTTCTTCAGAGTAGCTTCCTAAAAAAGTCTCAATGTCAATACGCTTTGGGGATCGGTGATTCAAAAAACTCTTTAGCATGGTCAAAATTTTCATTGAGATATTTTTCGGTCTTACCCGATTTTGATAGACATGTCGGGTATTGGCTATTGGCGATATTGTTTCTTTCTTTATTAATGACTATTCCCCTCATCTTTTACCGATGTCGAAGGGGAATCAGCTATCGACGATATCCCTTTATAAGACATTGGCGCAAACAAAACTTACTCTTTACCGATGTTGAATGAAGAGTGATGCTCGATGAATGCGGTTTCCCAAGTGGCTCTTTTATTTCTTTGAATTCCTTCCAATGTCGAACCTGAGTGTGTCAAGTGAAGTGTTTTGGATTTTGATTCTTTATTCAGGTGTTAAGGATTTTTTTAAGACATGGGTTTTCATAAGCCCACCGGATATGAAAATCTAATAAGAGTCATGAAAATAAGCAAAAGGCAAAGCATTTTCACAAAAATGAAGATGAATCAAACAATGCAAAGATCAAGTGGTACCCAAAAAGTAAAAATTGACATAGGATTTTTAGGGTGTGTTGAGTGCTCAACATGATCCTATTGCATCATACTCCACTTTTGGTACAGTCATGAGCTCCTTCTCATCGCTCTCCTTCTGTTGTTGTTGAGATCCTTCGAGATCCCAAATCTGTATTTGGAGGTGTCCATCTGCTCCCTTTTTCATGTTGATGTTGTTGTTTCCCTGCTACTACAGGTTCTCCTATGTTCAGCTTCCCTTTGTTGACTACTTGTTGTGTTGACTCTAACATCAGCCTCCTTATCTCCTCTATCACCTCGTCTAGCTGGTTCATCCATTGGCTCCTCTTTTATAGCCTGCTCTGTTGTTGCATCTTCTCTTCACACAGATCAATGGGAATATCAATCTGATCTCCCATGTTGATTTCATCTCGTGTGGCCTCAACTTTCCACTCCACTGCAGGTTCAACTTTTACAGCCTCCTCATTGAACTACTACCCAGCTGTCTCCTCTGAAAGTTTGAATTTTTTCAGCTCCTTTGTCTCTTCTTGTGTTGGCACAAGTCCAGCTTCATCCAGCTTCTCCTCCTGCTATAATTATGCATCATTGTGCATGACTGCATCCCTCTGGAATTCTTTCATTGTTTCTAGATGGTATAGACAATCCTATAGCATCTTCAATTATTTATCCCATGGAGTGAGCATGTCATTGGAATTATCCTCTTCTTCTACTACTGGGGAAGACTTCAGTATCTACTCCTTCTCATCTTTGATAGTCACAGCTAGTTGTCTTTCTTTTGTTTCACTTGAAATTTGTGCACTGGCCTCTACTGGGATAATTGGAAGGAATTTTATGATTCCTACAATGATTAGGATGCTTCTCTGATCCTCCTCTTCCAGCACTCCTTGTTGATATGAACTCCCCACTGAGTTATTGGGACTCTTAGACAGACTTTTTTTATATCCCCTCTAACTTGGAAATCTGGGATTTCACTTCTACCCTCCTAGCAGTCCACAATATCTCTACTTGATCTCTCTTAATTTCCCTCCTGGTGATTTGTATTACTACCTCTTCCCACCTAGTAGTTCATGAGATCCTTATATGATCTCTTCTCCTCCTCATCATTGAGGCTATCTCCAACTTCTATCTTGCAAATGAAAACCTACTCCTTTATGTCACTGAGGTTTTCAGTATGCCTCAACCACCTTCTCAAATTATGCCATTGCCTCTTGGCCAACAACTGCTAGATAGGCCACCTTTCTCTCCTCTTCAAGGGCCACTCATTCCTCCAGCCTCCTTATGTTGCTTGTTTCATCTTCAGCATCAGCTTCTCAATCTCTTCTCTCACCTCCTCGAGCTCTTTTTCCATCTATTGGCGGTCTTGTCCTCGACCACGCCTATAGAATTTAATAGCCATCTATGCCTGCCTTCAACCCTCCTGGTTGCATGTTGATTACTCTACAACTGAGAGCACTTCCATCTTTCTCTTGCATCCCACCTGGTTGTCTACTAATTGTTGCACACTTGCAAATAATCCTCACACACATAGCATCAGTACTGCGTCTCTCCTAACCTTTTCCTAATGTCTGCAAGAAAAAACACACTCTGATACCACTTTATGGTATCAGAATATCTCCTTCAACTTCTGCCTACAAAATCCCAATTATGGACTTTGATACCACTTGATGAATACCCCCTCCCTCACTCGGGGTCCACTAACCTCCCGGTCTAAGGATATTCAAAATGGCAGGAGTTGGATCAGCTCATAATGTCCCACTAGACCTTTTCTTATTGGTATGACAAGTCTTTTCTTCAATTTTCGGGCCAATCTTGGTTCTTTGATAGGCTCTTACTAGACAGGCACTAGCTTCATGTGACCCTAGGCTAAAAATCAGGGGTTGAACCCTTGAACTCCACCCAGTTCGGGACTTCAGGCCCTTTTCACTTCGGGGGCCTTCAACTAACAAACCCCATGATCCTCCCGAATTTTATCTTATGCAGAGTAATAGTCCCCAATGGGATCGACGATTGATGGTGTTTCGAACTTCGAGTCCTCGAGCGCTTTGATACTACTCTCTCATCCTCGCTTTTGAAGCCTTCACCTGTCGAACCCCTCTCTTTGTTGACAGTTGTCGATTAGATTGATGGTCTGGATGGACTCCGAGACTATGGCCTATGGGAGTCCTCCACTCCTCCTGTTGCTATTCCTCTCGAACAGTGAACCAATGAAGCATTGATCGGATGCCACATGCCATCCAATCCGACGGTCAAGATTACGTTCGAGTCTCTGAGTCTCCGGAAGCTTGGGCTTATGGGCCTTCACCTCGAGCTTCGTCGAAGCATTCTAGTGCCAAAATATGGGATCATATGAAATATTTCCCCACAAGATCTATCGGCCACAATTAATTCAGACCCTCGAGGGTTGGAACTCTACTACGCTTAAGTCTCGTGCAATCTCCTCAGATCTTATGATTGTCAGATCACTACCAACCTTCTGAAAAGATATTGTGTGTTTGTTTCTTTCCTTTGATAACCTCTTCTGCATGCCCCTTCATCGGTCTAGACATAGATCTGACGGTACATATTTCTCTCTTTCTAGGATCTATGATTCATGTAGCTCCTCCCTTTTACGCACTTCTCATTCCTTCAAATGAAGCATCCTTCTTATTTTTCAAAGGCTTCAACCTTTTATCCCTTGGTCGATCTCTAACCACATGGATCTGGCCAGTGTTATACCTCCTGAGCTTTTGAATCCTCTCCACAAAGTTATCTTCTTGACTTTGGCTTGTGTTTTGGGAAAAAATGTTATCCCTCCTTGAGCTTGTATGCTCGAGGTAATTTGAACCTCGGACGTCCCTTTTATACCTTGGACTCGCTCAAACTTGGAAAAAATCCTAAGTCTCCTCCTTCGAGTACTTGGACTCACCACCTCTCCTGACCTTCTGTAGACTCCTTCAAGGATTATGGACTACCGGTGCATCCCTTATTGTCTTCCTCAAATTCTGAGACTTGGACTGTTGGTTGTGGAGCCTAATTATGTTCTTGATTCAGAGGTCCTTGCTTTCAGCCATGTTTATACCCCATGAAGATTTTACACCCTAGAAGTATGTACACTCTTCCACGTGGGGGAGTGCAGAGGGGGGGTACCCCCTCTGCAGGATCTGGGGGGCCTATCCCCTCGACTGGGGGGGTTGGGGTCAAGGGGGCCCCCGACATGGATTCGGGGGCAGCGTCCCCCAAAGGAAAAATTGCCTTGTAAATGTATATTGTAATTTCATTGTAAATCTGGATCATTCATTATAAGGTCACATATCTAATAGTAGAAATTATGTTAGGGTTTTTTTCCCTAGAAGGCAACCCTCTGTTATGAGGGAAATGTATTGTGACTATGCATTATGGCGAGTATTGTATTCTGAGAGAGGAGATTGTGAGAGAAAGAAGAGGAAGTTACAGTGGGTTTTGTTGTAGGTTGTATCCCTTCATTTACTGGATAATAATAAAGGAAGGACCTAGAAATTTCTCTGGTGGACGTAGCCCACACTGGGTGAACCACGTAAATATGTGTCTCTATTGTATTGTGTATCTTCTGTGTTTTTTTTCCGCATTTGTTTTATTTTATTGCTCCGCAGTCCTGTTTTTATAACATGGATTGCTCTTGTCCTTCTGCACACTTTGCAGAGATTCGGTGCACAATTTCACTACTCCTCCTGATCTTTGTAAAGTATGAAATACTTTACCTCTGACACACTCCTTGTGTTTGTCTCCCTCGAGACCTTCTCAACACTAGTCTAAGTGTTGGCCTGGTGCACACCTTGCACGGGTCTTTTCTTGAGTCCTAAACTCTTTAGGCTCATTGATGCACTCTTTTCACCTTCTATAAGAACATTTGCAGAACTCTTCCCCAGATTGTTCAGCAACTCTGGTTCTCCTTAATCCCTCCAACACTTCATAAAAGCGTTGGTATTGTGCACTCCTTGGACCTTCTCAAAGCACTTTTTTTTAGACTTCCTTCAGAGTATTCAGAAACTCTAAAGTAATTCCTCCTTCAACTGGGTACCAGAGTGTTCAGCAACTCTGGGGTTTCTTCCCTGAAACTCTTATCTCGCATAAATCTAAAAAAAAATCTCTTGTTCACTCCTCTCACTCGCTCAAATAATTCCTTGTTGAGCTTACAGAGTATTCAATAACTCTGGTTGTGCTTCCTTTGCACAGAATTTCCTCTATAGTGTCCAGTAACTCTGAGGCTCCTTTGAACTTATAATTTTTCTGGTGTGCCCACCTGGCATGTTCCCATCTTGAATTCCAAACAGAATTCAAGAACGCACTCCTTGCATTGGCTTCACAGAGTTTCCAATACTTTGTCGTGCACTCCTTGCCCAAGCCTAAAGAAACCACAACTCTCAAACAAACTCACAAAAAGACGGGGAATTCTATCCTTCTAATGCAAACGAAAACATACATGCATATCTACAACGTACATGTATGTAAACACACATAAAACTATTCAAAGACATCCAAAAGTCAAATGAACATACACAGGAAACCTTATGTAGGAAAAATTGCTTTGTATTAATGTTTGTATGATCTGTACAATGTTTACAAATGATGGACTGCAACAGGGTCTCAGTTGTTCTCCTCTCCTCTCTTCTTGGCTTACAATGACTTACAATGTCACTTCAACAATGTTCAGCAACCTCTACGGGGCATATGTTACAAAGATTTATACAAGAGGGGCTCATCTAGATTTCCCTCCAAGCTACCTACTCTCATAAATTACATTGAATTGCATTCAATGTCCATCTAGTCCATATCAGATCTAGAGCCATCTGCATGTCGACCATTTAAGGCAACCCAACATATTAAAATAACTTCAGCCTATTCAAAAACATGGATCGGATTTCCTGAGCCTCCAAACATTTAATCACCTTAAAATTTTAAATATAGGCTGATTTTTGAAAGGATTGACGTGTCCTTCTTTGGGATTTGTTCCCCCCAAGTGTGCGGATGTGTTGGATGCTAGCACATTGTTGAGGTGGAGTGATTCTCCTGTATCAGATGTTCTTAACAAAAAAACATGAACTCATATGCTTTTTAATCACTAAAAGATACAGACACCTTTTGGCATGATAGCGATTGCTCAAAAAAAAAATCATGAAAGCATGCCTACATAATGTCAAATAAATAAATATGTCAAGCCAATTTGATTGCAGCAAAGAGACTTGAAACATTTATATGTCTTCTAATTGAAACAAATGTTTTTTTCAAGTACTAGAAAGCATGGAAAATCATAAAGCAAATACTCACCTTGGGTATTCACACTGCAAGGTCAATATTTAGGAATGGTTTTGTTGTTGTCTTAAGAGGATAACTGCCAATAGTTTCTACATAATCCGGCTTCCTGAATTTGAAATCAACTTTATCACCAAAGGCCCCTGTATCTTTAATAAAATCCTACACAAAACCACTAAAAATAAGAAGGAGCAACAAGACTTGAATACAATTATGCTTGCAAAAAATACAAAACCTATCAGGATTCACAAACAAGTTGGGTTGGGGAATACAAATGTAGTGGTCAAGTTCAAACTATGAGTAGGGACAAGCCCAACAGAGTTTCTCATTTTTTTCATTTGGATATATATAATGAACAATATCTAATGTTGGTACAACTCAAATCAATCCCACCTAAACATTTTAAGCATTCATGTTGATCAGTAATAAAAGGCCATAGGTATAACCCTTCCAACAAACTATAAGGTAAATAACAGCACCCAATGCACCAACATAAATTTGACATTTAGGTCATTGTGTGACTTAAACATAGACCCAAGCTAATAAACACATCCATGATACTTTTCTAGGTTAATATGAGAACGATTAGGTCAACAAAAGGTCAAACCAAGGTTCTTGGGACTAAAGGCTAGGTAGAAAAAACACCTATGTCAAAAATTTTGCAAATAATAGAGTTGGATACAAGATTAAGTATAGATATGGACCAAATTCACAATAAGGGCGGTGCAATAATCAAAAATCAACACACAATCCCCATAAAAACAATACAAATCCAATATCCATGAGCCAAAATAACCAAGTCTACATACAAGGCCAAAGACACCATGAGAATGATAACTCGTCTACCAATTACAAGCTTGATCCATGCTATGAACAAAAAAATGAGCAATATATCAAATATACAAGCAATGGGGCTAGGGATGAGCTAGACTCCCCACCTATACAAATGATAATGCAAATTTGAGACTAGGTTGGCCTAAAAAGAAAACACACACAGGTTCAAAATTTCATTGAGATAGGGCTAGTTGAATGTCCAAATGAACTAGAAAAACAACACTCCTAGAGATGAAGTTTGTGACAAATTTGAAACCTAAAATGATAAGAATCAACTTCTTGGAATGGACCATGACACCAAAAAAAATAATGAAATAGCTATTGTTTAGTATGGTCACAGAATAAAAACTCAAGGCTAGGATTGAGCTATTCATAAATTCACCAAATAAACACTAAAATCATGCTCAAACTTAACAACCAAACCACAACCCAAAGAAAAAAAAATTGCATAATTACTTCTATAACCATTCACAATACTTTCAACCAAGAGCCCATGTAGCTGGAAATGCTCAAGAGAATGGACAAGATTCTTTAAATATAGAAAAAAAAATGACTACCAGCTAGCATGAAGGGCGACTTAGTCCAAGAAACAGATAAACTAGAACTTGGGATAGTGGATAAAAGGGATGATAATGATGAATTAAGGTTAAAATATAAGTCAAAAACCACAAAATCCACCCAAACCAAACAGCATATGTGAGATCAAAACAAATGGTGGATTTGTGCATGGGTTATAGGACCAATAAATCTTGTTAAATGCAGGTGTAAAGGTGTAGTATCGATGGCTTGGATGGAAATCAAAGGACAAGCTAGTGTGGAACAGACAAATCCCTAGGTAAGGACAAAACAATCAAATCAAATATTTTCTATAAATCTCAAGAATTATTGGCTTGGGATCATTCAATGCACAAACTCTAATATACCACATGCACCATATAATCCATAATCAAACATATATCAAGTGCCACCCACAATAACCATTACAATGAGATAAAGGGTGGATGATGCAACAAACCATAAGTATATAAGAACCTTTGATATATGCATTTCCACCAAAGTACGTCCACAAGAGAATATCCAATGCTAAGAGGGCCCAGTTGGGTGATCATGGAAAAAACTTATGTGCCAATAGCATGTAAGAAAGATGCAATCAAACCAAATGAAAATGACCCTCTCCAGAACTAATTTGGCTTGTAAGATAAGAGATTTCACCTACACACCAGGGTGAGTCTTGTGTATGAATTCAAAAAGCTTGTTAACGACGGTTTCCAAAAATTTCCAATGTTCCCTCGGAAATCTTGGATATTGTCCCACTACATACATATTCAATTAACCAGAAATTGCATTAGTTTAGAAAACATACTTAATGCTTCAATAGGTAAAAAATATCAAATCATTGACATGATAAGACTATGCATACATAATGTTAGTTGCAATTACATCTTTATTGTCCTTTCCCTTGCTGACTTCACATAGGTTGAGCAAATCATGAATAATTGTCACTAAAAATTGATTTTCCTGCCATTACAAAAAATCAAATACAAACAGTAGAATATCAAAAAAATATGAACTTGTATAAATGGTTAATCTATAAAGACTCACCAAAAAAAATCAATAGTTTCAATGCACGTGATTTTATATGCATAGCAGAAAACATGGCAATACAAGCATCAATTTGTAGTTGTCATTAATAAACTAATTCAAAATCAAATAAATAATTGCATGGGATATTATCCTATTGTTGTTAACACAGAAAACACATATTTAAATTTTTGTTTAACTCTGTCCTATTTTCTGCTTACAACTATAACAGTTAATTAGAAAAAAAAATTGTGCTTGCATGAATCTTTATGGTTGGAAATTGTTTTGACGGTGAAATAGAAATAAAAATCACAAAGAAAGAAAAGTCATTTAGGCTAGTGACATGATCACCTAGTTGTAGAAATAATAAGTATCCAGTCAATAAATATGAATAGGGATAGAAAACCAAATTCACAACTATAAAAGACAAAAAATGATAGTTGCAGCAAAAATAGTATACCTAGTCCTGCATCATAGAACCTGAAATAGAGCCAATTGCCCAGTAGAGTGTGTTCAGGTTGTTCCATGTCCAATCTTTGTCATTAAGTTCTTCCATGTCCAATCTTCACCACTAAGTTGTCCAATCTTCGTGAATTTTGTGTTGCCGATGTTTTCTATTCTTGTATTGGTTTTTTTCGTAGGCTCCCAGACACATCAAAAAAAACAAGGAAAGACTAGAAAAACATGGGCAGCAAAAACCTTGTCAAAAATGTGTTGTGGATCATGGAGGTGACCGCCCTCCAAACTTGTATTTGTCAAATACAATAATAGGTTAAATGAATGAATAATAACTAAACATTAATGAGCTTGTATTTGACAAAGAGAATTAAACGTTATATGACTGAATAATAATTAAAGATGTATAATGCTCTAAAAATACTAAAGGGGAATACCGCATGAATGAGCTCCTCTTGGTTTCGAGAATAATTTAATCTCTACTAAATAGGACCAACCACGTGAAGGTGGAAGCTCGTTTGGTCCCTCCCCCATCACATCACTCTCAATTCTCCATACCCAATCATGCATAACAAGTAGAAAAACAAGAATTAAAGGTAAATGAAATCAAGAAGGTACATGGATACAGAACATATAAGATCTACGCACGACTAGCAAAATAAAAAAATTGTACACTCAATAATTTATATTAATAAAATTTGTCCTGAAAATATGTACAATCACTTTTTTTTGTTTCTTCTATTTGATAAAACTAATGAGTGTATCACCATCATGTTCATCTCGATCCCGGCCTTCAGCTATTGGCTCATGTTCTATCGCTCGAAGGTGATGGTGTTGAATACACTGACTACACTGAGAGGGGGGGGTGAACAGTGTAGGGATCTTTTTCAAAAAATTCCCTCTTACACAAAACTCATTAGTTATCAATCATCATTAACTCATTAACATTGTTTTCTTTCATAACCAGTTAAATGTAAGCACATATCAGCAATATATCATCAACAAATCATCACCACAAGGAATACAAAGAACACAAAATGTATATACAATTTTCTTTTTATTACAGACTTTAATCCTTGGGGTTTATCAGCAACAACTGAATAGAGTACAACTCTACAAGAGCACCAGATCTATATGCAAGATTCATCTTACATCCTCAGCACCAACTGAGATGAGGCAACAATTCTCCATAAATATCAATCTGTCACAGGTACGCAACCTGTCAGTAGTGCAGCCCGTGTGTGTACGCGCCCTGGCTCACTATAGCCCATGTATGTACGTGGTCAGTTTGTCTTACAGACTACGTATGCCTTCTGAGTTACTTAGGGTTTTTCTCTTCAAAATCAACTCAAATCCTCTGCAACCTGCAATCATATTCTATTGTGTCTTTCACTATCCAAACTGACCCACAGCCAGTCACAACACATCTAATCTCTCCAATAACTTATCCATGCTTCTCAACCATACAATATGAATGCTACTCAATCATGTATAAGCAACTAGTAGACTATAGCAATCATATCAGCACTAAATCATAAGAGTGTTTCTTGTTAAATTATGAGCTTGATTTCTTATGTGGATTAATTCTTTTATTCTTCAATACTTTGATTCCATCTTAATACACTTCAACAATTTCAAATCATAATCGAATAGCAATAATTATGTAGATAAGTAAACATGCATATCAACAACACATATACCCTGGGGAAACCCTATACAGGGAGAAAAACCCCAACAAACAATATTCCTTTATTGCATTAATAATGTAAGATCTCTTACAAATATCCACCATGAATGTACTTCTCTAAAAGAGCTTGCCAAGATGACTCTAACCTGACAAAGACTTAAAATACCTTGCTGAAATACACCTCTGATATGCTACATATTTATCACTGATGTGCTCCTCTATTACTTCACCCTCAACATGCATATGAAAACTGTGTTTCAAAACTGTGTTGAGGAGAGGGTTCGACCTCTTCTTATATAGCCTGAAGAGGGGAAGAGTAGAAGCTCGAAATAGTAACCTGGTTGCATGCATTAGTCATAAATCAGCTTCATAATTTAGTTTGAACTTAGAACTAGACTTGAGATTGGTTACAACTCAGCATTACACTTTAGTTCGAACTTTAGAACTAGACTTGAGATTGGTTACAACTCAGCATTACACTTTAGCTCAAAATTAGAACTAGACTTAAGACTTTAGTTGCAACTCAACATTACACTTTAGTTCTAAGATAGAACTAGACTCAAGACTTTAGTTGCAACTCAACATTACTAAAAATAGAACTAGACTCAAGACTTTAGTTGCAACTCAACATTACTAAAAATAGAACTAGACTCAAGACTTTAGTTGCAACTCAGCATTACACTTTAGTTCTAACATAGAACTAGACTCAAGACTTTAGTTACAACTCTTGACAAGGCAATTCAAAATTCTCTTCATGGTGGATAATGTTCACATGTGCCAACGCACTAGATCAATACAATTACATCATTTGCAATATTAGGAATATTGTTTGTTTCTAGCTCATAGGAATTTTACATTCAACCTAACTTTTTCCAGATACCTTGACTTTTGCTCATGGCTCACAAGGTTTGACTAGGCTCACAAAGGTTGTATGTTCCCCCTGACTTTTGCACTAGTTTGTCTATGCTCACAGAGGTTGTATGTTCCCCCTAACTTTTGCACTAGACTGTATATGCTCACAGAGGTTGTACATTCCCCCTGACTTTTTCATTAGACTCACATAGCATCTCGTTCATCCTGACTTTTGGTTTGACTCACAGAGGTTGTTCGTTCCCCTTGGATATTTTCAATACCTCACAAGACTGGTTGATTCTCCAAATCTCCCTGGATAGCCTCAGGGTGGCCCATATGGCCTCTCATTGGAGAATGACTGTCGATGCTGCCAAATTTAACATTGCTCACTCCATCAACCAATACAAATCACATCATAACAACCATACGAACAATGCCAGACAACAAGCAATGGTATCCATCAAAACATTAATATAACCAAACCATAATTTATATGGTAGATCTCAGCCCATAGAATGCAGATCTGGAATCTTCTTCAGTCTTCAACAACCTGTCATCAGCTCAAACACTGATCTCCATTACTTCATCCACTGTACGTTCCCTATCTTCATAAATCCCGCATATGTACGCGTACTCGCCCATTGTAGCATGTGTATACCTCAGAAACTAGGGTTTATGAACCTCCGAGACTTTTGTCGTCAAGATCTCATACATGCCGAAACTTTGATGTGTTCATGAGATCCTCCATACTCTCTCTCTCTCTCAGAATAGATCTTCAATCATGCTCAAGAGATACACACAAGATGCTCACCAAAGATACACAAGAGATTACTCCCAAAAATGTACAATTTAGAAGAGACCCTTGCCTCTTATTTATACTCTTCATCTTCTAGGTCACTTAACCTATTTTCCTCATTTTAGGGTTAACCACTTTCCATAATTAGAAAATTCTCCATTAGTTTATCATTTAAATATTCCTACTTGACTTTGTCACCTCACTTTATCATTTAAATAATCTTCTTTGACTTTGTCACTTTACTTTATTATTTAAATAATCTTTCTTGACTTTGTCACTTTACTTTATCATTTAAATAATGATTTCTTCTTTTCAATCACTTTGACTTCTTTGACCTTTTGGGGCTTCAAGCTAACATATGAGGGTCCTCCAACTTCGTAAGGCCATAACTCTCAAACCATGAGGATTTATGTGGCATTCCACATACCACCGGAAATGGAAAGACAAGAAATATACATATAGGATAGTTTCACTAACAAATTCATTGATCTTCAATTCATTATTCTCCAATCAAGCATGGGTTCTCCAACCATTCTTCTAGGATAACTCAACCGTAAAGTGTCTTCCCGTGAAGGATTTCACCATAAGGGGACCACCACTTTGGAGTTCATCCATTTGTGCACTTTATCAACTATGATATGACTATAATGATCAATCTAACTATGCATCATATATCAAGGAAATCACATCGATCCATATTCATCTTTGCATCATGTATTAATGACAAACCATTGATCCATCTTCATCTATGCATGACATCATATGCATCATATACTTGACATATTTCATTCACAACAATCAATCAATCATTACTTGACATAAATTAATCACTTGACATCAATCAATCAAATCATTGGCATCAATGAAAACATGATCCAACAATCTCCCCCTTTAGCATTGATGGAAATACCAACATTGATGTCATCTCCAATTACCAATTATTGATGTCAACATGTAGGTAAGGCATGCTCTACATCAATATTAAAAAAACATATCAATGTGACTATCTCTCCCCATTAATAAACATCAATCAATGTGATTATATCGCCCCCTTTGACATCAATGAAAAAGGGCCATTCTCCCCTTGGGGCTGCTCCCCCTACTTGAATGCCTTTGATCTTCCTCTGAATAATATCTCCCATTTTGAACAAGGGATATCACTCTGATGTAATGCTGAAGATACATCGCTCATACTCCCACTATGACCATTTCTCCCCTTAAAACTATGCATATGTGTTCTGTTTTCAAGTATAGGGCTCTTTTCTCCTCCTAGAACCAATGGAAGAAAAAACACTCCCCCTATGGGTATGTCTCCCCCTATCTTCTCTGCAAGATGAACAATATACTACCATATGAAAATCCTTGGACCTGTTCATGCATCAAACTCGTGCCATACCAACCATCATGAAACAAAAGATATGTCAACAATAAAATAGAGAATCATGAGTAGAACATCACCCCAAGTACATCATGTACCAATTGTGTGCACATCATACACAAAACCTATGTACATCAACCATGTACATCAATACCATACAATGTGCCATAAGATATCATCAATGGAATGTATCAACCATATGACAACATGTGCATCTACCAATATGCCAACCATGTGCATCTACCAATATGACAAACAAGTGTCATATCACTCATGATATGTCTCCATCATGAACCAAGTGTCATAACCATGTATCTCAAACAAATACCAATTGTTGTGCTAATCAAGTAATACCAATGGTGTACTATCATCAAGCATATTCCATCTATGAGTGTACCGAACATGTCCAATAACATGTATCACCACTTGTGCCAAGCAATTACATCAACCATGCACCAATACCACAACAGGATGAATCCTCATACATGTATAAAGTATGTGCCAATCATATTGCTAGTAGGTGCATCTACCAATGTACTAGAAATGTACCAATCATACATCAACTGTAGATCAAGCTATGACTCATCAATGATGTACAACATGATCACCTAATCAACTCATCAACTCCATGTCCCAATATGTAGTCCAACCATATGCCAAATGCATGCACCAAGATATCCAAAAATGTTTCAATAATACATCATAATATATATCAATGAAACTCAAATGTGTACCATCCATGTACACTAACAGATCATAATCAATCCTCCATTCACTACAGCAAATACTAAGCATCCAACAATATAGTACTAGTAGTATGCGTCAAATAGATCAATGACATCTTTAGCTAGCATCATCAAGATATATCACATAACCAAGGTGTCATAACTTCATTGTAATAACCATCATTGTTATTCAATAGAAAATGCCTCAATACATACTCATGGGTTAGTGCCATGCATCCAAGATGTCCTTTCATTAATTTTTATCATCACCTTACATAATCAAATATAGAATCATGAAAACATGCAGCAAACAGTGCCAGAACCTGCAATAAATAATGTCAGACCCTGCAACAGTATATTATATCATCATATCAAGCTCCAACCCATGTGCATTGCCTTTTTCCAAGTCTTTACTACATATACATGGCATGTTGCACAGACAGATCGTGTATGTACGCGACCTATTCAAGTTCAGCCTGCTTATGTAAGCGATTGTTACCACTATCACCCATGTATGCTTCATTATATGACACACTTGAGCCTCCCTTAAGGCTTCCATTCTGCTCAGGTTTCTCAATCTTCTTCACCCACTTCTCAAGGTGTTACTGTTTCTCAAAACTTGAGCTCTGAGCTTCCATATTTTCAAATATGTCTCTCTTCCTTACTTCATTCCTTCTTCTAGTCATGCTATGTAAAGTCCTCATCATGGACTTTCTTCTTATGTTCCAGCACTCCTGGGACTTGTGGACAAATCCACTACAGTTGTAGCATCTCATGTTGTGACAGTGAACAGCAATGTGTCCTACTTGATCACATCTCCAACACCTTGTGGTGTTATAAAATCTTCTATTATATCTCCTACATTCCAAAGCTTTGTGACCATATTCATTACATGAATAACATTGACCATGAAAAACAATTTCATACCTTTAACTTGGTGTCCATTTTCTTTTAGGTGTGAAGGTAGCTTCTTGATGTCTTTCTTGCTTAGTTATTTTGAAACTTTCCTTGTCTTTTGTAGATGGTTATCTTGCAACCTTTTCTTCATTTTTTGCTTCATGCTTCTTTGAGGTGCTTGCTTCACCATGTGTAGCTTCTTTATTATATCCAAGACCTGATTTATCATTTGGTGATCTTTGACTTTCCAAGATCTCATTCAAAATTTGTGAGCTATTCAAGAATGTGTTTGACTTCTCTTCTTTCTTTGTAAGATCAACAACTTCAGCTTCTAACTTATGACATGACTCTTCCTTTTCATTTATTTGATTCTTCAATAGTTCTTCTACCCTTTTGGATTCTACAATTTGGGTCTTGAGATGGACAATAGTTTCAAAACTTTTGCTAATCTCATCATCTACCTTCTGATGCAGGAGCATCGCCAACATCAAGCGAGCGTGGGGCAAGCGCCAACGCATTTTGGGCACATGATGAATTGTTTAAAAAAATTTGAAGATGGATGCGCCAAACGTAAATGTAATAGTTAAGGAGAGGTGTACTTATAGATTGTAATCAAACCTTGAGTGACCCGCTCTCGTCTGAAGGACTAAGAAAGCATTTATGTTAGTTAATGTTAGTAGGTAGCTTTGAATTCTCAGATTAGACAGTTTTAGGAGCGGAGGGAAAAGGGATATAGACACCCTCATTTGTATCATTGTAAGATTAGCAAGAAGAGCATACAGAGTTGGAGCAGAGAAACTGTGTTTGAAAAACACCCATGTACAGAGATTTGAGTTAATAGAAGAAGTCTTAATTCATATTCATGGTGTTTTATTTGTTTCTTGTATGTGTGTGTTGAATGGTATGTTCATGGTTTTACTCTTTCTATTATACATTTTCTTTCTATACTTTGTATGAATGATTTCAAGATTATGTTTGAAGTCTGAGAGAGAAAAAGTTAGGAAATGAGTTTCAATTTTTTTTCTGTCTGAGCGAGAGTTCCTACAAAGAGTGCAGTTGAATTGTCCGCAAGGAGTGCGTTGACAAAGAGTTTGGAGGTTTGTCTCTGAAAGCTCGGATAGGATATCTTTTGTCCTCATATCCTCAAAAGTGCAGTTAGGCACAGGAGCCATGAAAAGAGTGCGTAGGCCGAGTGAAGCTTCAGGGGTTTGTAACCTGAATGACTTGTTGAGAAACTGCTGCTGCAGGGAGTGCATAGAGTTGAAAGGAGTTCAACACTTGAAAGTGTTTGAAGGTCTGTCGCAAGGAGTGCCAGCAGGAGTTTTTCTGAAAGACTCGAAGTCGTGGAAAACCTCAGAAGGGTTTGAACCTTCGATGTCGTCAAAGGGAAGCAAGAGGCTAAGTGCCTTGAATAATTGAAAGGAGGTGCAGTGACGTCATGCTGCAGGAGGACAAGTTCCATGCAGAGAAATATTTTGTTAAATTTCGCAGAAGTTCTCAAGGGAAGAGAGGGACGGTCGAAATTCTCCATAGAGAATTTGTGAAGTCCCGCTAGTCGTCCGATCTGACAGAGAAGCAAGGGGGTTACGACTGTTTTCAAAGGTTCAAGCTCAGGAGAGGCAGAGTTGTAGATCCAATCCAACAAGGGTTGTTGGATTTGCCCAAGGATTTCCATTTCGGGGTTTCGTGAACTGAAGTCCCGAAATCTTTGCATTAAGACTCGCGAAATCGTGAAGTGCGAAGTCCCAAAAATACGGAAAGTCTAGTTGTGGGGCCAGTGCCGAAATCATGTCAGAGTTAGACATTTCGAGATTTCGGGAAATAGAGAATTGGGATATCGAGACTTCAGAATTCGGGATATCGGAAGTCTCGAGGACAGGAGATTGGGTCACTTCATAGTGAAAACCTTGAATTTGATCTGAGTCATCCATTCATTAGGACATGTGGCAGAGATCAAGAACCCGTCGATATTTCGGCTACCAGGGTTTCGAGTTGA
>SNQJ01S0107913.1:41986-58283 GCA_010110895.2 Picea sitchensis | reverse complement strand
TTATATTTTTTTCTTTCATTCATATATATAACAATCCAACAAAATTCAAAAAGTTATGTCATTTAATCATCTAAATACAAACTTTAAAAAATTGCATATCATTTGATTAAAATAAAATAATAATAATAAAATGAATGGAGCTTATTAAAAAAGTATTTGATATAAATTCAGAGAGAGGGGAGGCTTTTTATTATTCAGAGCTCTGAGAACTAAATTCTTACAACAACCATCTTCAGCAAATTAATTATGGGCTTATCTCTTTTCTATGCTCACACATAGCCTAGGAAACTGTGCCAATCAACTCCTCGATTTATGTTTCCAGAAATCCATACACAAGTATGATATACCTCAAAATCCAAAATCCAGGGAAAATCCTCAAACCCTCATAACCATATCTCATGTACACAACAAAATAAAACTATTTGTAGAAATAAGACATACCTTTTGAACTAGTAGATAGATCTATTGTACCTGATCACTGTAGACCTTCCTGGGAGCTTGCTTTCATACTTTGGAGACCTGGAACCTTTAGCAACTCACCCTTTCATGGATTCTTCCCACAAGTACACACCTTGATCTACTCCCAAACTGCGTATGTACATGCCCTGTTCTACTGTCAACTCACGTATGTATGCAACTTTCTCCACTGCAACCCATGTGCACCTCAAAACCTAGGGTTTTTTTTCAGTTTTTTTTGTAACTCTAAAAAAATCATTGTCAACCCTTCGTGTTGTCTCAGACTTGCGCGACTTCAGATGTATCAATGAATACCCGCAATAAACCTTTTGCAATAATATATATTCAGTGTGCTCAATAGGTGCTAATAGGAGAGCCTTTCTCTCTTATTTATACTTCCATGTAGCTTCCTCAAGGGGTTACCTTCTAACAAACATCACCCAATTTCTTTCTTTTAGGGCTAACCCACTTCTAACCCACTTTGCTGCAAATAGTAAATTATCCACTTCTAGTTGCAACTAAATTATTTTTTATTATTTTCTTATTGCAACAACATAACTTATGATCAACTCCTAGTTTCACCCACTTGACTAGTCAACCTTTTTCCAGGAGCTTCTAGAATACTTTGACTTCTTTAACCTTCTAGATAACTCATGAGGTTTTTCCAACTTCACAAGGCCATAACTGTCTAACCGTGAGGAGTTATTTGATTTTCCAAATATCACCGAAAATGGCATGACATGTACTATCCATCTAGAATAGTCTTACTTGCAAATATATTAATATGCATACCATTATACATTAATCAAATTGAACTCCATTAACCATATTGTTGGGGCTCCTGAAATTTGCTACTAGACTTGATTCAAGGGTTGACATCAATGAAAACCAACCCAATTAATCAACACCTAAGTCAACTTGATGGGGAAAGTTGAAGAGTCACATGATCTAATGGTGGAGATTGTATTATATCAATGATGGTGATTAAAAGTCTCTTTAGTCACCCACTTCATGAAATTTCCCTAAAGTCACTTTTAACCTTATATCACACAAAGTTAATTTACTAAGGACCACATTAGACGTTTTCTCACCCCTAGACACTTAAGTTGTGAGAAACACTTGTTCATGATACATTTTAAATATTTTAACATGTAATAATGAATATTAAAAATATATATATTTTAAAATACATATATGGTGAGAGATTAAAAATAATCTTCATTGAAGAAATTACTTATGCATATTATGCATTAATTAATAATAGGTAAATGTAGAGAAAAATGATTCACAATCTAATAAAAACAAAGTATGTAGCAATTTCAAGAGAGATTTTCAAAACAAACGTTCATATCATAATTATTTCTTTACGATTTACAAAGCTTTGTCATATGTCTAGTTCTCTCCCCATTTTGCCTCTATGATTCTCACTCTATAGTTAAAAGTAATTAAAGTATTGGGGAAAGTTAAGTCACTTTAGAATTATAATATGTTCAAATATTTTAACTTATGGTAAACTCATGGCGTCTTATCACTTAGAAAGCAACTTAACACACCAATACTTATGGGTTCTATCACTTAGGAAACAATTTAACATACCAATAGCTTCCATAGGTTATGAATTTTTTTTCCAAATAAAACAATCTAATAATTTTATTACATATGAACAAAATTACATCTGTAGATGTCAAGTGGCATTTAATAGGTTTTTGTCCCATCAAAAAGATGTGCATAAGGCATCATAGAGAGATCAAAAGAGTGTATATATATTGGTTGGCCCGTGAAGGAAATGTGGCTAATATGTGCTAATAAACTTCACCTATATGGGCTAAGTGTCCGAAAAAAGTCCAAAAAGAGAGGTTGTGATGCTTATCAATATGGTTACAAAAATAGAGCAGATTTATAATCTTTACCATATCAAAAAAAGGGTTATTGATCCTAACAGGGGAACATTTATCCCGATTTAGAACCCAATCTCATGAAAATATTCGTGGACATAGTCTTGGCCCTTTTCAAATATTTCCATGATCCTCGAGCCATTACCACTCTAGATTTTGAGAGTTTGTCTACTTCTTGGTTTTGTTTCTTGTATACATGAGAATAAACAATGTGAGAAAAGGATCTTGTAAAACTCTTAATCTCATTGAATAGAGGCCATAGAGAGTAGTTTTGCAATGTGTTTTCCCTTGTCATCCATTTTATAATGAGTTAAGAATCCCCATATATATGTAGATGAGTGATGCCTTATTCCTTTTTGCTTTAGGGCCATGAGTTCATTGAAGTTGTTAGTAGCATGTCCCAGGACAGTTATAAACGAGAAGGAAGAGGCAATGGAAGTGAAGATAATACCCTCAACTCCCCCGATAGAGGGATGTCCCTGAACAACACCATCGAAAATATCCCAAGGATGATCCATTTGAATGGGCCTGTCAATGTGAAGCATGTAGGAGGAGGGAGACTGGGACTGGGGAAAAGAGGAGAGAATGACCAAAATTTGAATAGCACAGTTGGTAGGAGATGGAAGGGAGTCATCAAAAAAAGAGTGATCTTGATCAATCTAGATACCCTAAGTTGCTATGAGGAGAAGGGATTTGAAATCTTTAATCGTCGGGGTGGAAAGTTAATTCTTCACGGCTGATTCAATAGAGTCTCCTAACAAAGAGCGGCCCTGGCCAAGGGAGTGCCTTAGTTATGTATATACATCCTTCAAGTAGGATAAAGCAATGAAAAGGTGTTGATTAGATTCACTGGTTGATTTACAGAGGTTGTAGCGACTAGGGAAAATAAATTTCCTTCTCTACATGTGATCCCAAGTGGGGTATTAGTTGTGCAAAAGGAGCCACATGAAAAGTTTTTCTTTTGTTGGGAATTTGAGCTTCCATAGGGGTTTCCCCCAACATGGGGGGAGTAATATCCTTGTGGTCATGTGATAAATCTTGGTATCCCCATTTTGGGTTGTATGTTCCAGTTGGATTAGGGACCAGATCAATTTATCGTCCTAATCAAATAAGGAGACAAATGATATTTGAAGAGCCTCTATGTAATATTCTCACAGTTGGGAAAAATCGATTCTTGGGAAGAGCCTTTATCATCCCCATCCTACCGACCTGAAATATAAGTGTAAACCAAACTACCACTACCAAAATTACTGCCACTTTCACTGTCACTGCCATTATCACATCAACTAGTAGTCTGTCAAGTTGTCATAGTATTCAACCTGTCACATCAACCTATAATTGATCATCAACTATGCATCAACCTGTAACCTGTCACTGTCCCTGTCACTGTATTTTTCACTAACATATCAATCAGATCCACTCATATAGACCATATCAACATCAAGTATCCAAACCAAGTACCAAAATGTACCTCAATCATGCATCATAATCAACCAAGATCATATACCAAGTATATGTCAATATCATAAAGATGTGACTCTAAGAATTAACCATAACAACCATATACAATGTACCAAGGATATATCTCAAGCATGTATCAATGATACCAAAACATGGACCTCAACCATATACAACCATAAACCAAAAAGGGCCTCCAAGACATGCCTTAAGCATGTATCATACCATCCATGATACAAGACTGAACCAAACATATAAAAGACATACCTTTATTCATGAAGAAGACATGGTGCAGATAATCTCATATCAACAAACCAACCTGGTGTGTATCATATTCAGAAAGCAAGAGATACCATCTTCTTTAAACCCTTTTCCACAGATCCATGACTTTCTCCTCTACCACTCATGAATATCTGTTATATCCACTACAGCCCATGGATGTATGTGCCCTACTGACATGTAACCTATGGATAACCTCAGAAACTAGGGTTATCACTTTTTCTTCAACTCTGAGACTTTCACCTTCGACCTTCCTTCGCAACCTCATACTTGCTACCTCAAATTCAACCTCATATTAGCCAATAGACTAAAATTTCTTCACAAGATAGATAATCAATATAAAATGTGTGTGAATTATATTTATGAGATACTCCTTGAGGGGTATTTATAGTTTTTCTAAGTAACATCTTTCCTCACTTTAGGGGTTTCTTGTTACAACCACTTAACCCTTTCATTAATTGACTTGTAACCAACTAGAGTTTCTTAACCATTCTTTGGGGCTTCTAAATTCACAAGGCTATAACTCCTCAATCGTGAGGAACCATGTGTTGTGCCACCTATCACTGGAAATGGAATGACGAGGACTATCCATTCATGAGTGTTTTACTTGAATTTACACTATCCTTCATGAAATTTTTCCTTGATCAACTTTAGGTTCCATAACCATACCTTTGGGGCTACCATACTTCTTCAAGGGTTGACATCAATGACATCCAACCTTTCAACAATATCCCCCTTTGGCATTGATGGAAACATTGATGGCATGGAAATACTCATGCTCCTCCTGTGACCATCGCTCCCCCCGTCTCCATGCATCTATTATTTCTCTCTGTTTCCATGTCTTTGTTCTCTCTCTCCCCCTTTGACATCAATGGAAAAGGGTAATTATTTGAGTCTGTAATCATATTCTTTCTCTTCATGGTGCTTCCTCGTTTAAGTATCTGATGTATATGAAAATCATTCAAAAGATTATTTACTTGGATTCTTCATGTATTCTACTTCTCTCCCTCTATATTATTGTGCTTGATGTCGTGTGGATCACTGTGGGGTAGAAACTACTCCAAGTTTATGTTGAAGATACTCAAAATTCTCCCTTGGAATAGGTTTGGTGAAGATATCTACATTTTCCTCTTTTGTCTCAATGTACTCTAGCTTGATGTTGCTCTATATAACATGTTCCCGTAGAAAGTGAAACTTGATTGGAATTTGCTTCATCTTGGAATACATTATTGGATTCTTAGAGATACTATTAGCATTGTTTTTATCACATAGTACATGAATTGGATCATCATATTCCACCTGTATATCCTTCAAGGTCTGCTTCATCCAAAGAACTTGAGTGAAACATGTTGCTGCTGCAATATATTTTTCTTATGTTGTGGACAAATATATTGATTATTGTTTCTTGCTCAACCATGATACCAGACACTCACCTAAGTAGAAATATGCTCCACTTGTACTTCTTATATCTTCAATGCTACCTTCCCAAACTGCATCTATGTAGGCGACCATAGATATTTCATTCCCTTTTGAATACCATAATCCAAAATCTTTTATTCCTTTGAGATATCTGAATATTCTATTTACTGCCATAACATGTGTTTGTTTCGGTGTTGTTGTAACATAGAGTAATATACCAATCATCAATCTGTAGTCTCTGATCTACATCCTTACATTCATTATCCTTTCTTAACTTCCAACTAGCCTGCATAGGAGTACTTACGGGTTTACAATCTTCCATTCCAAATTTCTTTAGCATTTCTCTGATGTACTTGGCCTGGGAGATGAAAATACATTTATCACGCTAACATATTTGTAATCTCAAAAATAAAATCAACTCACTGAGAAAAGAAATTTCGAACTCATTATGCATGTCTTTGGAAATTTTTTGACTCATCCTTTCATTATTGCTCTCAAAGATAATATCATCTACATAAACTTTAATTATCAATATATTGTCTTGATCCACTTTTATGTAGAGATTGTTGTCTGCATTGCCCTTCTTGAATCCTTGTTGATGTAGATACATGTCCAATCTTGAATACCAAGCTCTGGGGGCCTTCTTGAGTCCATACAATGATTTCTTCAACCTGCAAACATAATCTTCCTTTTCTGATAGTAGAAACCCTTCAGGTTGTTCAATGTAGACTTCTTCTTCTAATTCTCCATTTAGAAAGGTTAATTTTACATCCATCTAATATACCTTGATTATTTTAGAACATACATAGGCTAAGATCAATATGATTACTTCCATCCTGGAAACTGGGGAAAAGGTATCTTCAAAATATATACCTTCAATTTGATTATATCCTTTGCATATTAACCTTGCTTTGTTTCTAGTTATGTGTCCATCCTCGTTCAGTTTGTTTCTGAAAACCCACTTTGTACCAATCATGTTCTTGTTATTCGGCCTTGGAACCAGTTCCCATGTTTCATTCTTCTCTATATGATCCAATTCTTCATCCATAGCCTTGACCCAACGTTCATCATTGTTGTCTTCTTCAAAAATGCTTGGTTCAACTGTGGATAACAGTGCTAGATACCTTTGTTCTGGTGAACGTATTCTTCTTTGGGTTTCAACTCCTGCATATTTATTCCCAATAATCTATTCTGGTGGACGATTTTTCTTCACTCGTCATCTAGGTGTCTTGGGAGTTATCTAATGCTCATCTTCCTTTTGTTTTGCTTCTGGCTCCTCTACTTATTCTCCTACTTCTTATTCTACTTCTTCTTCTTTTAGACCTTCTTCTTCATCCTACTCTTCGGAATCTTTTCTTCTTTCTTCGGTCTTTTGTTCATTTGTTTCGTCAATTGTTACATTGATGCTTTCCACTATTCTATTGAGTCTTGGACTAAAGCATTTATATGATTTTATTTTTCTTGAATACCCAACTAGTATGCCCTTATCAACTCAGGAGTCAAATTTTTCAAGTCTGCCATATTCTCTTTTGATATAGCATTTGCTTCCAAACACTCTCAAATGCTTCACATTTTTCGGTCTTCCTTTATATAACTCGTAGGGAGTCTTATCATCGTTACTTATAAGCATTCCTTTATTCAAGATATGAATTGATGTATGTACTTCTTGTGCCCAAAAGATGTCACTCAACTTGGAATCTTTCAACATGGTTTTGGCCATTTCTTATATTTTGTTTTCTTCCTTTTGACAACTCCATTTTGCTGAGGTGTCCTGGCTATTGCGAACTGTATTTTTATTCCATGTTCACCACAGAAATACATGAATTCTTTTGATGTAAACTCGCCTCCATTGTCTGATCTCAAACACTTGATTTTTGAATCCATCTTGTTTTCAACCATCTCTTTGTATATCTTGAAGTGTTCAAATGCCTTTTACTTCTTCCTGAGAAAGAAAACTGTAGTCATTCTTGTGTAGTCACCAACCAGTAGCATAAAATATTGTTCACCATTTAATCCCTTTGTTCTTGTTTGTCTACATAGGTCAATGTGTACAATCTCCAACAGTTTTTTCGTGGAATACTCTTTTGATTTGATCTTGGTTCAGGTTTGTTTTCCTTGTAGACAATGTTCACATAGAGTATTCGTTGGCTTTGAATCTCAGACATTTCTTTCACTACTTACTTTATATTGATTTATACAATTTTATCGAAGTTCATGTGCCATTCATTTATGCCAGAGCCAACCTTCACTTTCCTTTCCTAAATAACACACTTCCTTTCCAATTTCATTCAGGACATATATGTTGCTTGGAATTCGTATAGTTGTAGCCACCAGCTTACTTGATCTTTCTTTCCTTGTCTCACATTTTTTTGAGTCAAATAAAATTTTGTGTCCTTGATCACACATTTGACTTACACTTAGTAGATTGTGCTTCATAACTTCGACCAATAGAACATTTTTTTCCTTGGCATCTTTGCTTCCAAGCTTGATTGTGCCTCTACCTATAATTTTGGTTGAGTTATCATTGCCAAATTAAATTGATCCATCTCATTCCTTGTTTAGGGTCAAAAACTTGTTCTTGTCACCTGACATATGCTTCGAACAATCGTTGTCAATATACCACCCACTTTTATTGCGTAGCGCTTGTAGAGCAAGCGAGCATTCTTCAGTGTTGAATTGATCCTACTTCCTTCTCCATATCCTTTGTGGTTCATGTTTGATATTTTTCTTTGGTTCCCTTGGAGGAACAATTAGTCTACAATCTTTGGCCATGTGTCCAAAATTGGTGTACTTGTAGCACACTACTTCATTACTTAGTGAACCAAAACTGTTGTGATTTATGTTTCGTGCTTCATGTGACTTTCTAAGATAATTGTTGCTTGAATAGACTTCATAGTTTCTTCTATTCTTGGCATAGGCTCTATAGTTTTCAGTTTTGTGTACAAAATTGTTACAAGAATAACATAAACCAAGAAAAATAGTTTGATACATGGGTGTAGGGGATCTTTTGAATGGTGTTTCTCTTATGAATCCTTCTTCTTCTTGAGATGTTGTTGATTGTTCATTATGTCTTTTGAATTTCTAGGTGTTCAAATTCCTATGTTATTTTGTTCTTGAGTCTTCATGTATTCATCTTTCTTGATAGTACCTCTAACTATGTTTGCATAGTTGCTTTGTTCTGCTTCATGTTCTGTCATCTTGGAGCTCGAACTTTTCTCAGTTTTCATCTGGTTGTATCCTAGCTCTAACCTGTCATAGTATGGTCTTTGACTGTTGATGATTTCATCCAATATTTTGGTGTTATTATGTTGCGTATATTTCTTTTGAATATCTTTTCTTAAAGTGACTATTTCTACTTCCAAGCTTTCAATCATCTTCTCCTTTTCTTCTAACTGACTTCTGAGTCTTTCTTCAATCCTTTTGTCTTCTTCTACTTGGATTTTTAACTTCGTGATTATCTTCTCGATTTATTCTAAGTTGGAATTCTAAGATCCTTCTTTTAACTTAATTATTCCTTAACTGACTAGTTTTTCTTTCTTTCCTTCCTCGGTTCTTCTAAGGCACTGATTAATTCTTCTCTCAGATCGACTTCGCCTTCTTCTTCAGAATACTCTTCATCATCTTATACTACCATGAAGAGTACTCTATCTAAATCATTATCATCATCAACATCCTCGTCTGATGAGGAGTTGTCTTATTTTGAGTAGAAACTTTCCTTGAAGAATTTTCTTTTGTTTCTTCTCTTGTCTCCCTTTTAATTTTTATTTTTCTTCTTAGGATCTTCTTCTTCATCACTACCTTTATTCTTAGGATAATGACATTTAGAAGAAAAATGACCAATACCATCACAATTAAAACATTTCAATGGAAGCATACATTTGTACTTGTTGGTTCCTCTTTTCAACTTTCTTACGAAGTTTTCCACTTCTTCATATTCCTCTAAATCATTGTTGTAGTTGCAATCTGGTTTTGACTTTTACTTTTTCTATTTTTTTTTCTTCTTGAATGCATTGAATGTTGCTTCCTTCACGACTGGGTTCTCTTATTTTATCCTCATTTCATAAGCTGTGAGTATTCCATGTAACTCGTCCATGCTCAAACTGTCAAGATTTGTTCTTTCTTCCAGGGCTTATATCTTAGGATCAAATCTCATAGCAAGAGATCTTAGAACCTTTTGAACGACCATTGATTCATCAACTTATTCTCACAATCCTTTAATAGTATTCACTATTTTGTCAACTCGCAAAAATTAGGTCGCAATGTCTTCATCTTCCTTCATCTTCAATTGCTCAAACTTAGCTCTAAGGGTTTGAAGCTTAGATCCTTTGACTTTGGATCCTCCTTCATAAATATTTTGAAGTTTATCAAAAATATCCTTTGCAGTGTTGCAATGCATAACTTTGACGAATCTGAATCATCCAAACTACTCAGAATGGTGTCTTTATCCTTTGAGTTCTTTTCGCTGAGTTTTTTTCCATCTTTTTCATTTGGTGGAGTGGTTGGTGTTGCATATCCGTCTACTACTAACTTCCAAACATCAAATCCTTGTGCCTGTAAAAAGGTTTTCATTATTTTATTCTATAAGGAATAATTCATACCATCAAACCTTATTGCTCCAATGTTAGTGTATTCCATGATCTCCTTCCAGTGGTTAAATTGTTTCTTGAAGGACCTACTCTGATACAAATTGTTGGATTATTGAGATGGGGGGTGAATCAGTATGAGCAATTTTACCACTTTTAACCACAATATATATTCTTCAACTTTATCAATAGTGTTCAACAGTTTATCATTAGCATTCAATCTATCATTAGCGGCATAAATCAACAGTGCATAATAAACAATCACATAGACACAATACACCAGAATTTAAGTGGAAACCCAAATGGGAGAAATTCATGGAATGTTTTTCTTATATATCAAAGAATACATTCATTGAAAGCACCAACTTCCCAAATCTCCATCTACAACTAGAAGGAGGCTACGACCCCCTATTTATAGGCTCCAACCTTAAGGAAATTACAACTCCCTGAATTCTCTGGCTCTAACCAGAAGGAGACTACAACCCCCTGATTCTGAGGATCCAACCTGAAGGAAGCTCCAACTCCATGAGTTCTCTGGAACCAACTGGAAGGAGGCTAGAACCCCCTTTCCTTGTCCCATCCTGCCCCCCTGAAATATAAGTGTATACCAAACTGTCACTACCACAATTACTGCCACTCTCACATCAACTTGTAACTTGTCAACCTTTCATTGTATCCAACCTATCAATGTCACATCAACCTGTAACTAATCATCAATTATGCATCAATTGTGCATCAACCTGTAACCTGTCATTATATTTGTCACTTATATATTAACCAGATCCACTCATCTAGACCATATCAACATCAAGTATCCAAACCAAGTACCAAAATGTACCTCAAGAATGCATCATAATAAACCAAGATCATATACCAAGTATATACCAATATCACAAAGATGTGCCTCTAACATTGAACCATAACAACCATATAAAATGTACCAAGGATATGTCTCAAGCATGTATCAATGACACCAAAACATGAAAGAAACTTTGGTTCTTATATGAGGAATGGATTATAGATATTATCATATTATGAAGGGAACATTACACCAATTCAAGTTTTGATTCCTTAGATGCATTCCTCTCTAAAACATCTTTCCAACGACTGTACCTATGCCTCAATCTAAGTTCTGAGTGAAAAGTTACAACATCCACATGTTGCAATTGCCACTCTTTTATTGCTATAGAAATATATTTATCACTTTCTGAGAGATTTAACTGCCCCAAATCAAAATTATGGGTTGATAGATGTCTTCTAATTCTCAATACATTTCCATCAACTATTTGTTTTCTCAAATCTGAGCTCCGACCTAAAATTTATGGTCTGGAAAATTTTAGGTTGTTTTACCCAATTTATCCATGCATGTTACAGGTGCCTTATTTCTCTTCCTATGCATTTTTAGGAACCCATAACCCAAAATATGACTCCAGCACTGGCTTCTATGGGTCATAATATTTCCATCAATTTCTCATGTGCCCAAAACGGACTTCTAAGCATGGATTTATTCCCTCCATAAGTAAATTTGGTGCCAAAATTTTACCCTTTCTATTTTGGTTGTAAATTTCTCATACGAGCTCTGTTTTGTGAATTGTTTAGCTCATACTTTGTTGGATTCGGTTGATGCCCATATATTTATCCATCGGTGGTTAGAGATGTCTTCTAGAAAAACCAAATCTTCTCCATTTCGGTCATCCCGACCATCGGTTCTCTGATCCAAAAAGGATCCAGAGAAGGCTAAGAACAACTCAGAACTCGCAGAGGCAACTCAGGATGCTCATAATGGCTTCAGCAGACAAAGAAAGGGAAAAAAATTCAAAGTTCCCAAAACTCAGTTAAAATGAGATGATCGTGAAGAACACGTTGCAAGCTTTCTAACGGCGCAAACGGCTCATCAAACGGAGTTGCAAATCTAAAGATATTCACGGTCAAAGTTTTGGTCAACCTAGCCTAGTCAGTAGGGATGAATCAACATCCATACTGCTAACGTCAGCATCCGTACAGATGACATCATCATCTGTACAACATATGTGGAAATAGGAGAGGGTGACACGTGTCATACTGATGTCAGCATGATGACATGGCAACACAAGAGGCTGCCACCTGTCACTCATTTTTGGAATTTTTGGGTCGACTTGTGGACCAATGAAAATTTGCCACGTGGCAGTCCATACAGGGCACATGGCATCCATACACTATGTGGCAGACGTACGTGGCATCTGTACGACACGTGGCAGGCTAACTGTTCAATGAGGTGACGTGGGCCAATGATTGGTTGCCACGTGACACAGCCATGCCTTGCCACGTGGTAGTGGGAAAATGCCCAATGACGCCCAACAAGCGAAAATTTAAAAGTATATATATATATATATATANTCCACCGATCCCCTAAATATAGTCGAACCGCCAATTAAATAACCACCCGCCATTTTAGTAGTCGCTCCGCCAATTGTAGATGCGCGCAAAAAAAAAATTGTAACATAGGGGGATGCCTGTGGGTTCAACCCCAGGACCTCCGCCTAACCAAGCACTTAATATAGCCCCAATAACCAATGCACCAACCAACCCTTTAATGCATAATCGCCTGCAAAAATTATAAAAGGGGATTTTCGCCAGTGTACAAGGGAGGACAAGCAAGGGTGCGAGCATATGGAACATGGCACAATTTTTTAGACAGGGTACGCATTTCAAGAAAATTTCCTAGTCATTACTTGCAGGTGCAGGCACGGAAACCAAGGCGAGATTTTCCTTAGGTCCGAAAGTGCCAGACTCGGATTGAGACATGGAGACAGTCATTTTTAGGTAATTCGACGCCACGAACGCAGTGGTGATGTTTTTTTTCTGATCTAAGCAAATATTTTGTAGCTTAACTCCCGAATGAGGTATACTTATGTATTTTTCCCAATTAAAATGCCTACCCATTTGAGAGCAAGACCCAGAGACGTAGTCCACCAGGGACAAACTTTGTTATCAAGTTTTTGTGTTCATATTTCATGATTATGTCTCTTTCCTTTTGAGATTTTCCTTCTTTATGGTGTACTTTAGTTTATGCTCATTTACTACAATTCTTTAATAAGTCACCGGACGAAAAGATCTCGAATCATGTTGGTATCAGAGAAGTCACCTTTGACTTGAATTGTTGAGTATGAATGTTTACTAGGGCCAAGCATAAGCAGTGTGAAGGAACGCTTAAGACTTTCAATCCTGAAGTTGGTCATGCATCCCAAAGGAAGAAAATGTCAGAAGAGGACAAGCAATATAGTTACCAACTTAATGAGAACTGTGACCTCAAAACGAGAACTCTGGCCCAAAAAACCCATATTTTTGCATAAAAAACATCAAAATCAACCCCCAAATCAAAAAGTGGTGCTACCAATAGCACCATTTTTTAAAACGGGGTGAAAATTACAACATTTTTCAAACATGGGCTTCAAAATTTAGACAGTAGCTCAGAAAAACCTTAAAATCAACACCTAAAAACAAATAAGATGTTCTTTAATTTTTTTTTCTTTTCAAAACATTAAATTTTGAGATCATTTTACATCGTATTTTTATCACTTGGTACCATTAAAACCAAAAACTTAAAATCAACCATCAAATTGAAAAGTAATGCTACTGGTAGCACCCATTTTAAAATTGGGTATGAAAATGACACATTTTTATAATGTGGTAAAAGTACTCATAATTACTATAAACAAAATCATAAAAGAAACCCTTAAATGTTTACTTTTTAAATGTTATTATCACGCAAAGCACAAGGTAATACATAATGGTATGAAAATATCACAATATACTTTAAAAATTCAACATTACTTTTTAATATTTTTTTACTTTTAATAATAAAAAAGTAAATACAAGTTACATTGAATGAAACATAAATAATTTCTTAATTAGTATTGTTATATTGACCATATTCAAAACATATGAGCTAAGAAATTTTATGAGCTAACACAATTGTGAAAAACTAAGAAAAATTAGAAATAAATAAAAATAAAAATTCCCCAAAAACAATAATTTAAAAATCAAAAACAAGTTTTTTTTTTTGTAAAAAATAAGAACCAAAAATCCCTTCAAACTTAAAAAAGAAAAAAAAAATTATAAAAAAAAAAACTAAAAAATAATCAAAATTCAATAAAATTTAAAAAACAAAAACATCCAAAATAAATAAAATTAACAAAAACATTAACTTTACCTAAGCTAAATAAACTTTTTTTTATATAATATGTGAATAATGTAAAAATATTATATTATAACTATGTTATAATATAATTATAACATAGTTTCCCTGGATGGGGTGACACGCGGTAAAGGGGAGGTACGTGGAGGCGAGATGGGAGAGGCCATTTATAATGGCTCTCACCACACACTCAGCTATTTATGAAGGGCACTACCTCCGTCGGCCTCCGTTCTCCGATGGGGCCTTGCACGAATGATTACAGGCCGGATAGCCAGAGCATTAAGCTCTCAACTTTAATGGCTGCAACTATAATTTATGCCTTCGCCCGCCTTACCGAAAATCTTAGTGTGTGCTCGAAGCCTGTCGAGCAACGGGGTAGCAGTAGTGTTCTGGCATTGATCTTTGCTCTTGCCATGTCGAGGGTGAGAGGGAAGCCCCGCAGGGGAGCCGGCTGGTATGCGGCTGACTCTAGAAGGAAGAGACACAGGAATTTTAAGCGGGCTGTGATCATGGCCAAGCAGAGGAGGCGTCGNCCAAACTTTTCAGAGAGCAGGATGTTTATTGTTCCAGACAATTGGAACCCCCCGACATGTATTGTTGAAGCAGAAGCACTGCCCCGCCCAAAAGACACCTCGGGTCCCTGCGCAGCACACAACGAAGAGCCCACCACTTGTTTGGTCGAGGAGGAGCCACTGAAAGATACCACAGAATTGCAGCCAAACAAGGAGTCGTCAGGACGCTGGGATATGGACGACAAGCTGCAGACGCCGCCCTCGCCACCTCTTCTGCACCCGGAGTATCTGCAGTTGATATTTGAAGTTCGAAGCCTGGTCGATGATCAAATCTTCAGAGCAGTCTGTGTTAGCCAACGCTTGGACATGCTCTATGCGGCCTACTCTAGTGCCACTCCTCGGCGACAATGCCCAATCTATGCTCAGTCGTATGTCATCCCAGCCAGCGGTGGAAAAGCGACGGACGCTCACGAAGACTCCGGGGAATAGGTTTTTCTGTCTTGCATGATTTCTAAATCTTTTTCTGTAGTTGTTTACCAGAGCTGTAGCTCTTTAGTTGTTAGCATGGTTAGCATTAGAACAGACCTCATTGGAATGCTGTCAATTATGGATGTATACCCTGGTTTCCTACGGGCAGGGTGGCGCTATGAACTCTTTGATTTTGCATGCTACTATGGGCAGGCCAGTTGTCTTGGTTTCCTACATAGATAGGACAGCTGGCACCTGCGTGTCATGTGTACTCTTTTTCTGAAGTTATAATATAATAGGTTCCGCCTTTTACTTAAAAATATATATATATAATTATAACATAGTTATGTTATAACTGTGTTATGTTATAACTGTGTTATGCTATAACTGTGTTATGCTATAACTGTGTTATGTTATATTATAATTGTGTTATAATATAACTATGTTATAATATAACATTGTTATATTATAACTATGTTATCAAATGAATGGGATTTGGGTTAGGTCCGCCGAGGGGCTGGGGCGATGCCCGACATCGCCCCAGTCCCCCCGCGGGCCTGGTCGTGGTCCTGTGGACGCCCATGGGACCTAGGCCAGGCCCACGGGAGGGTTTAGGCGATGTCGGGCATTGCCTCAGCCCCCCACGGGCCTGGCCCAAATCTCATTCATTTGATAATAGAGTTACTATGTTATAATATAACATAGTTATATTATAACATAGTTATATTATAATAACATAGGTTTATGTTTTTTTTTTTGTTTTTTTGAAATTTTTTTTGTAAATTTTATTCTTTTATGGTTTTTATATAAATTTTATTTTTATTTTTTGTTGTAGTTTTAAAGTTTTTCAACTTTTTTTTTGTGAATTTTTATTTAAATTTTGTATTAAAATTTATATTTTAAGTTTCTTAATTTAAGTTTTTTTTTTATGTTTTTATATTTTTTGGTTTTTTTTTAACTTTTTAAAGTTTTTTTGGGCTATAAATTTATTTTTTACCTTTTTTTCTTAATTTTTTCTCATTTTTTTTTATTTTATATATATATATTTTT
>SNQJ01S0107913.1:26827-38253 GCA_010110895.2 Picea sitchensis | reverse complement strand
GGCTAAGAAAAACTCAGAACTCGCAGAGTCTACTCGGGACGCTTAGACTGGCTTCAGCAGACAGAGAAAGGGAAAAAATTTAAAGTTCCCAAAACTCAGTTAAAATGGCATGATCGCGAAGAGCACGTCGCAAAATTTCTAATGGCACAAATGGCTCATCAAATGAAGTTATGGATCGAAAGATATTCACGATCAAACTTTTGGTCATCCTAGCCCAATCAGCAGGGATGAGTCATCATCTGTACTGCTGACGTGAGCATCAGTATGGATGACATTATCGTTCGTAAAACATGCATGGAAAGCGCAGAGGGTGACACATGTCATGTTGACGTTGGCATGATGGCGTGGAAGCATGAGAGGCTGCCACATGTCACTCTTTTTTGGACTTTTTGGGCCGACTTGTGGACCAATGAAAAGTTGCCACGTGGCAGTCTGTACAGGACACGTGGCATTCGTACACTACATGGAAAAAGGACGTGGCATTCGTACAACATGTGGCAGGATGACTATGCAACGAGGTGATGTGGACCAATGATTGGCTGCCATGTGGCCCAGTCATGGGCTGCCACATGGCAGTGGGAAAATGCCCAATGATGCCCAGCAACCAAAAATTTAATATATATATATATATATACCGCCAAATCTGGAGGCGGTTCCGCTAGACTGGCGGCATATTCCACTGCCCCCCTAAATATAGTCGGACCGCCAATTAAATAACTGCCCTCCATTTTAGTATTCATTCCACCAATTGTTGTGCGCCAAAAAAATGTTGTAAGAGAGGGGAGGCCCACAGGTTCGACCCAGGGACCTCCGCCTAACCAAGCACTTAATATAGCCCCAATAACAATGCGCCAACCAGCCCTTTAATGCATAACCGCCCGTAAAAATTATAAAAGGGGCTTTCCGCCAGTGTACGAGGGAGGAGAAGCAAGGGCACGACCGTAGGGAACAAGGCATGATTTTCAAGACAGGGCATGCATTTTGAGAAAATTTCCCATTCATTACTTGTAGGTGCAGGCACGGAAACTGAGGCGAGATTTTCCTTGGGTCTGAAAGTGTCAAACTCGGATCGAGGCGTGGAGACAGTCATTTTTAGGTAATTCAATGCCACAAATGCAGTGGTGATGTTTTTTTTCTGATCTAAGCAAATATTTTGTATTTTAACTCCAAAATGAGGTATACTTATGTATTTTTCTCAATTCTTTTGTGGAGTTAATAAAAGGGCCTACCCATTTGAGAGCAGGACCCGGAGACGTAGTCCACTAGGAACGAACTCCGTTATCAAGTTTTTGCGTTCATATTCCATGCTTATGTCTCTTTCTTTTTGAATTTTTTCTTCTTTATGGTGTAATTTAGTTTATGCTCGTTTAATACAATTCTTTAATAAGTCACTGGACGAAAAGATCATGGATCATTGTCAGTGATTTCTCTTGGAAAATTTCCACACTTAAAAATTTTCAACCAAAATTCATTATGAATATAAGGCGTCGATATAATACTGAAACTAATCTTGATCGTATGTTCTATTCCATCCTCCCAATAGTTGAAATGAATACAGAGCATCAATCTAATCCATTTTCCCAATCGCCAAGAACAAATATTGGTCATCGGTTCACTCATCCTTCCAAACAGTCAAAACCTTATGAATTTTAAATTTATCCCGACGAATCTCCATCATCAATCTTGAGATCATAAGTGATATCGATCGTCGATTCTCCAAATTTCATGTAACTCTATAGAATCCATTAAAACTCAAAACTCGATCATTCCAAGTTGAATTTGGCTCTGAAACTTGCAGATTTACTTCATTCAATTTATTAAACAGATCTGAGTCACTCAAACTCAAATTTTACTCACAAATTTGGGAATTTCACTCAAATTTCTTTCTATTGTTTCCCAAATTCATCACAGACAAGTCTGCAACAAAGAATTTGTCAAATTCACAATGGTTCGAGCCCATACAAGCTCGGTATTTGAACTAGACGCTCTGATACCATAATGTAACAACCCCCAGTCCAACTGAGGAACATTACGATGAAGAATACTCATAAAAATGAAATTTTACAGCTAACTAATTTCATGTAGCTTACAGCTACAAATTTAAACCAAATTTAACTATTGTCAATTACCATTCACTTGATACATCTACATCATGCTAAAATCAACATGAATGCGGTCTAATAATTCAGCACAATAGCACATAAAATCATTCTCATTTACAGAGATCATGCACAACAATTTAATTCATAAATACAGAATAGAAAACCAAGATAAACACTTATCTTTTATAAACAGTTGTGCAACTAGTTGCTTGGGATGGATGTTCCACCCAACCATAGACCGATTGTTCCAATTCTCAACATCCAGTCACCTCCGAGCTGAGGCTAGTAATACACAAAAGAGGGTGGTCTCTCACAATCCACTCACATCTCATAAAACTCACAACCCATTGATATCTTCCTACAACTATCATGATTTTCCACCAGCTCTCTTCCTCTTGACCTACCCAACCAAAGGAATGTACCCCTTCATTGATATCAGTCATTCGTGTGTCCCATTCATTTATCAGGGTCTCTCTACTACATGTTGTTAGGAATCTCTCTATTGGGAAATCAAGGAAACTTGTTGCTAGGAAAAATTGTCAGCAAACACTTGTTGGTTTAGTGCAACTCACTCAGGAGTTCACTCTTCAGGCCAATACACTCCAAATATACTCCAGCATGCTCTAGAATTCACCCTTCATGGATGCACCAGCTTCAAGCTCTGTTCCTTGCTCTCTACTTGCTCCTCATGCACAAAAACTCAATGTGTAAAAATGTTGTCCCAACTCGTACGAATTTCCTCCCTTTGGCTTGCCTTTCTTAACTCACACACTTCCCCAAGCTAATTGTACTCAACCCCCATGTGCCCAATAACTTTTGTATGTGACCACTCACACCCACCCTCTTACATGTATTCAATGATTGGCTTTGGGAACACTCAATCAGAAATTGGAAGGTTCATATAGCAAACATCAAGTTTAGGAAAATGGGTTGAATTAATATACATGGGTAATTCCGCCTTGTACCCCTCTTGGCCATTATCCTAGACACTCCTCTCTCTTGTGCATTAATTCATCCCCCATCGTTTTTCCATGTACCCTTAGAAGCTGGCATCACACATTATTATTAAAACATAGAAATACAATTTGTATATTACATCTCTTTGACCGTAGCCACACATTATATCTACATAAACATTAATTAAACTGGAAATTATAGTGGGGATATTACAGCAAGAATGGTCACCCTATTTTATAGCCTAGAATTAAACACATTAGACCCTAACAACATAGAAATCTAAACATAAAATCAATATTTGTGATTTTGCAATATTTGATTTTTATTTTGTTTTGTAACTTTTATAATTTTTATGTCTTTTATTTAAGTTCAAAAAGTAAATTAAACTAAATTAATGTAGTATTAATATGTTTGTACAATATCTTAGGAAATAAGATTAAAAAACTAAACTAAATTAATAAAATACTTTAAAAAAACCCTAGAATTCAAAACCTAATATTTTAATAATCCTAAGATTAAAGAACTAAACTAAATTAATAAAATATTTACAAGAAAACCCTAGAATTCAAAACCTAATATTTTAATAATTTTATTTTATTTTTGTACTTATGCAAATGGAAAAAAATGGTTAATATTTAAAAAAAAAAAACTCTAAAAATGGAAAGAATATTTATTTATTTTCAATATTGGATTTAATTAAACGAAAAATAGTTGAACTAAATAAAACAAGCAAAAGATATGATAAAAATTAAATTACATTTCCTTTTTTAAATGAAGAGTTAAATTAATAAAGCTAAATGGAAAAGTGAAAATTTATACATTAAAAGTAAAATGTTTTATGTATTTTATATCTTTTGAATATTGTATAAATGAAAATGAAGAAAAGTGAAGTTTGAGCTTCCATTCTTGATCTCGTCTAGAACTTTGTTGTCGACCGGTTGTTTACGAATATTGAAACTCTGAGCTACATATCTGGTCAAAGATACAACTATCTGAAGGTTCTTATCTCATCGAAAAGAGAGAAAATATGATAACAATTTTGAATCATCACGTAGACCACCTTTTTTGCATGAAAGGAAATAGTTTAATCCATCAAAAATATTTTGTAGGGATAATGTTTCCCAACAATGTCTTTAGGAAATTGTGACAATGTTAATAATTGCTCAACCATGATCATTGATCGCTAAGTCCAGGTACATTTAGTAATATGGCAACACCACACATTCAAGTTACCATGACAATATTATTGAATATGTGACTCTTCTATAAACATGTATGCCTTTTAAAATAGTGGATTGCATTCGTCAAAGAGATCAGTCGATATAAAGCTTGGGTAACAATGTTGTATCTCAAAGTTAATTTCCATTTGAAATATTTGATGAGTGGATCATTGATGTCTTTGGAGGCATTAGTTACAATATTTATAGTTGCGATACCAACCCCAAACCACAGTGGTAGTTGCCTTAAAATTTTACGATGCTTTTGTTGAACATGTTTATCTGGAACCATCTTTTATGAATCATAAAAAACCCACACTTTTGTAGAGTACTAACATTGGTTTTTCTTCAAGAAAGCAGGTAGAANAACTTTGTTGTCGACCGGTTGTTTACGAATATTGAAACTCTGAGCTACATATCTGGTCAAAGATACAACTATCTGAAGGTTCTTATCTCATCGAAAAGAGAGAAAATATGATAACAATTTTGAATCATCACGTAGACCACCTTTTTTGCATGAAAGGAAATAGTTTAATCCATCAAAAATATTTTGTAGGGATAATGTTTCCCAACAATGTCTTTAGGAAATTGTGACAATGTTAATAATTGCTCAACCATGATCATTGATCGCTAAGTCCAGGTACATTTAGTAATATGGCAACACCACACATTCAAGTTACCATGACAATATTATTGAATATGTGACTCTTCTATAAACATGTATGCCTTTTAAAATAGTGGATTGCATTCGTCAAAGAGATCAGTCGATATAAAGCTTGGGTAACAATGTTGTATCTCAAAGTTAATTTCCATTTGAAATATTTGATGAGTGGATCATTGATGTCTTTGGAGGCATTAGTTACAATATTTATAGTTGCGATACCAACCCCAAACCACAGTGGTAGTTGCCTTAAAATTTTACGATGCTTTTGTTGAACATGTTTATCTGGAACCATCTTTTATGAATCATAAAAAACCCACACTTTTGTAGAGTACTAACATTGGTTTTTCTTCAAGAAAGCAGGTAGAATTTTTTTTTTCCAGCAGAACGATTATATTTTGTTTATTACATGAGAGATCCTCTTCAAGAAAATATGATCTTCTTCATTTCAAAACCGTCCTCTATCTACTCCGTACAATTAATCTCTTATAAACTTGGTTATTTTATCAATAAACTTTTCCTTATACACTTGATTTGGCTTGTTTGGGTTAAGTGTTATGGAAATATTACCCTGCGAACATGTGAACTTTCCCTTGGATTATAGACCCCTCTACCAAGACAGAAAATTACATTTGGACACTACCATTCCTATAGATTCATTGTATCCATCGAAAAAGATAGAAGGAGGGGAAATATGATGTACCTTGTTTACGACGTGTGTCCAAGATGCTCCAATCCATGAGCTCCAAACAGTACCTACAATGGACAGTAAGAAACAAATGACTATCTCCTACTCTAATGGATTAGACAAAATCAATCGATCTATGAATATTAAGACAAGCATAGACAAGCACATGTAAACACATACTTGAAGGAAATAGTCCAAGTATATTAATGAGAACTTCAAAATGAAACTTACAATCTTCAAATGATGTTGCAGTAGCCTCTTCAATTCCTCCTCATCCAACCCTTGCTCGAAAGATCCACAATCAAAATAACAATGTATTTTCTGATTTTCTCCTCCTTCTCACCATGGGAATGCCTCCATTTATAGGCTTTGAGAGGCTCAACTACCTTGGGTATATTTGGAATTAGTTGAGGATATGGCTCCAATAGTTGTGATATCTTCCTTAGATGCAGCCCTGTAGTTAGATTCGAGCCAAACTAACCCAATCCATCCATAGTTGTCCTTAGAGGAAAGTGGGATTTCCTCCAAGATTCCCTCAACCAACTCAGTGCTCCCTTAAGATGGACAACAGAGCACTGCAGCGCTCCCCCTGAGATGGAAAAGAAGTGTTAGTGCTCCCTATGTATGAGCAGGGAACGTTGATCTTCCAAAAAGTTACCAAGATGAGTAATTCCCTAGTAAAAATACGTGTTTTGACTGTCAGATGATGAGGCTTCTTCTTCTAATATGTTTTAGGGGTTGTAGCAAGTGTTTCATGGTGTCCTTCAAGATGCGACACTTAGGAAAAGTGAATGTGACACTTGCAACAATGAAAGTGCAACACTGTCGAAGTGAGGAATTTTGATGTGTAACAGATTTCCCCCCAAAGTGTGAAGTCAGGAAAGGAATTTTGATGGGCGAAACACTTTGTAGATTCTTCGAAGCAAGGGTATGGATTTGGAGAACCTGGTAGAAGTTGCAGACAACCATCAAACAATGTTAATATATGTTACATTCTTGAGGCATGCATACCTATGCTCGGAATACAAATGACTCAAAGCACAACCACCAATAAATACACTGTGGATCCATGATGATATTGACCAAGGAGATGGCCACCAAAGATACAATGTGGATCCATCTCTCTATGACATGACTTGATCGTAGCCACAAAAGAATACACAGTGGAGCTATGATATGATAAGAACATATCCACGGACCAATACAAAGTGGATCTATGTTAAAACATGCATATCAGTCGGACAATCTCGATTGCAACCTAGGTAAAGTGTATATGTAGATGAATATTCAACCCAAGGTCTTCATCTCGATCCTATAATAGTACGATTATGTCCATGTGAATAGATGATTTGATGTCAAACATGACAGAAACCACTTAATTACCGGTCATTGAGGTATACAGTTAACAAGTGCAAGATAAATCACCATTGATGTTGATGATTCTCAAGGTGCTTTTAAAGTACAATCCAGCGAATATGAAAAATGAGTTGAAGTCGAACATTCATGGAATCAGTCAGTCAGAGGTCATTGATGCATACCCATTGTCAAATGTGAGGAGGATTTCCATTGAGGCATCCAGGTCCCAAGGTACTGATGTGTTCCTAAGTCTGTTTTCTGGATAATTTGTTGAAGTTGATAGGAAAAGACTCGTTGAAGGAGGGCACTGATATATCCCTCATCAATTGACACGCAACTCGTCACAAGAAAGTGATGATATATTTTGGATGAAAATAGACTGACATAAGTATGGGAACTGGTAGTATTGCAGATGGTTGAATTTTGAGGTGAAGACTTCTCTTGAACACTAAGGCACGACATAAGACTTGGCAACATAGACTAAGAGTGGACTAAAGCATAATGCAACGAGTGTTGGGGCATTCTTTAGAAGGGCCAAAGGAGTAGAAAGACCCATAGGATTGGTTTAGTGTGGAGGCTAATGGATTGTCCAAGTGTATGGTGAGGTTAAAACAAGTGTTGTGTTCAAGGGCGACCATAAGAGCTGCCTTAAAAGATCTCAAGAAACTTGACCCACTTCCTTCAATTTTTCCCCCATCCAGATAGATGAGTACCTCTTTTTCATTTGACAAGCTTGAGGAGGGTAACACATGCTCGATATAAGTCATCGTTGGTAAGTTTCTCTTCCTTTATTTAACGAACTGGAAGAAGTAAGGGTTCATCCCCAGATGGGCCCTTCAGTGTGTAATTTTGTGAGTCCATAGAAGGAAAACTCAGTTGTTTTTCATGTTTAGGGAGTTTGAAAATAACTTAAATAAGACTATGAGGTTGTCATTTTTCATGATTTTAGTCTCTGAGATCCGAAAAAGTATAAAATGATACGATGGAGAACTCTTCTAGTCGAGATTGACTAGAGTGTTCATTTTCCGTAGTTAATATCATGGAACCGAAAAAAGGGTAATCTACCACCCAACAGACGTCTCTTCATATTTTAATGAGCTCGAAGTATGACGAAATTTGCTCAATAGCGTCACAAGGTCATCAAAAAGTCTTTGCTCCATAATTTCCTGTGTAATCAAGTTGTTCTAGGCAAAAAATGTCAGCAATTTCTTTAAAAATCGACAATAATTTAGAAAAACTCAAAAAACTATATTATAAATGTGAAAAAAGGGGTGTAAATGACTCTATTTGGATATATAAAAAAATCAATTAGGGTAAAACAAGTCATTTTCACCTTTTGTTTTACCATTTGCCCTTTTTCTTTGAGTTTTTCCCCCTTTGGCATGACTTTTTCGGCATTGACTGCGGGAGCTAGAGGCAACCATTTGCGATTCCTTCTGGATCAGGTTGGTACTCTAACCTTTCTCATTGATTTGCATGTAATCAGCTTGGGCTCCTTGGAAAGCCCTAGATCATTGAACAGGATCGCCACTCCCTTAAGTAATCGAGGGGGGCATTGTTCAATATTTCAGCGCCCTGGTATGTCCTATAGGGAAGCGCTAGTGCTCTGTTTTTTCTTTCCAGGGAGCACTGGGCGCAAAAGTTGAAAAAAAAAATATTTTTTAGGCTGTGAAAAAACAATTCTTCTTTTTTAAATTTGGCTAATGTGATTCTATTGTGAATTTGCAGGTTTGCGCTAGCCAACATGATTGAATGGAAGGAAAGAGAACATGAATTCGACGATATGGATTCCTTACAAGACCCTCAAGCGAGGGTAGCTCTACGAAATTGTAATTTGCTAAAGTACTTCAAGCTACAAAATATGAGAAAATAAGTCATTTTGCTCGAGTATCTGATTGGGTTATGGGACAGCGATGAGCAAGCGTTCTAGATAGGATCTCACATGCTTGAGATCGACATTGATGATGTGTATTTCCTTATGGGGCTCTCGAAGAGAGGAGAACCTATCCTTTTGTCTGGACATCGGTCTACCCCACAGTTGATAAAGGCATATGTTGCCCAGTATTATGTATCGGGGTCACACTTGGTAGGGGGGAGAATATTCATTAAAGATGTGATGGACCTACCTCTATGATCCATTCTCTTCACTGTCAAAAAACTGGAAGGAAGCATCAGTTCCCACCTTGCTTCCAAGTCTCAGATATCATATGTTATTCAGTGCTTGGAGCCCAGGATTTTTAACTGAAGTGCAGGGTTCTTGAGGAACATAAAAGAGAAGATCTCTAAGTGTCGAACAGGAAGACAGAAACAATTTGGATATAGATATTTCTTAGTTTCAATCTTTCTAGAGTGAGTACCACATATGCAATCGTGGGTTGCATTAATAGCACGCCCTGCATTCAAGCCCCGGTTGGAGCATTGGACGAGTCTTTCACCTAGGTTGGGGAATGAACCCTCAACCTTCCGCTTTACCGCTGACTTCTTAGCATGGTGGAAGAGACAACTTGTGGTTATAGAGTATTTCCTGTATGTTGGAGTTGACTTTAGGCGCAGCACAGATTTAGTGCTTTCCGAGGAGGCACAGTGGGACGCATAAGGTAAAAAATGAAATATCGTGACCTTGCAAGAGTGTTTTTGTTTTTATATGTATATATGTATTTTTTTTTGTACAATGAGGGATCTAATTCGTTTGTTTTCATCATGCAGACAGAGGCACGTCACGTCCTGGGGGGATGTCAACACTAGGACATCGTGGAGATGCTCAGGCAGCATCAGAGGTTGACGTCAAAGTAGGAGGACTCTGAGAGGTGGAGAGGAACCTTTGTGGGTTGACCATGGGTGTTCCTTCCATGAGGATACAATATGTACCCTTACATCTGATACAGTTGGGGTGCCTGAAGGCCTTAGTCATCTGCTACGACGAGTGGCCAAAGCAGTTGTGTGCTATGTTAAGCATAATGTAGTGCAGGAAGATGAGTAAAGTCTCCTGACACATTAGTCTTTTATGATGATATCATGGGCATAAAGGTCCACGTTTTTCCTTGTTATGTACTTTTTGGACGATGTGTTTTGACAAAACGTTTGTTATTTTATATATAGGCCTATATATATACGAGTTTTGCGGTGGCTACTTATGTTTTTTTTTTCAAATGATGTGATGTTTTTATTTACATGCTTTATGTTTTGAATGTTTATCTATATGCAATGTAACAATCCAACATATAATTTATTGACGAATATGTAGCCGTATTAAGTTCTCCCGATATATGTCTATATTCTAGAAATTCAAAAGATCTCTCGAGACGGTGAACCCTTAGATGGAGACGTAGCAAAATTGGATTACGAACAGTGTATTCATGGTATAGTTGATAAACCACGAGTTGAGAATCAAGGTTGATAATCAATTGAGATATATCTAAAAGAAGAAGCTTTGGGTAAAAGTCCAATGACAACATGATATTCTGCAATGTTATTGGTTGCAGATCTAAGGCAAATTCCTCATGAACTCGCTAACTCGATAGAGTGGTAGATGACCCAAGCTGCAGAATTGATATTCTGGGTATGTCGACTAGCACCATCCACAAATCCAAAATATATAGGAAAGGATGATGACATATGTACATTCAAGAACAAAGAAAAGTATAAGTAGCTTTAAAGAATGGAGCAAAACTCGTGCATGCAAAAGCAAAGACACATCAAACCAAAAACATATAGTAAACTAATGTACAAATTGTTAAATTATGAGCTTGATTTCTTATGCGGATTAATTCTTTTATTTTCTTCAATACTTTGATTCCAGCTTAATATAATTCAACAATTCCAAATCATAATGGAATAGAAATAACTATGTAGATAAGTAAACATGCACATCAACAACACATATACCCCGGGGAAACCCAGTACAGGGAGAAAAAACCCAACAAACAATATTCCTTTATTGCATTAATAATGTAAGATCTCTTACAAATATCCACCATGAATGTTCTACTCTCAAAGAGATTTCCAAGATGACTCTAACCTGAAAAAGACTTAAAAGACCTTGCTGAAATGCACCTCTGATATGTTGCCTCTTTATCACTGATGTGCTCCTCTATTGCTTCACCCTCAACCTACATATAAAAATTGTGTTTCAAAACTGTGTTGTAGAGCTATGTTGAAGAGAGGGTTTGACCTCTTCTTATATAGGTTTAAGAGGGGTAGAGGAGAGGCTCGAAATAGTAACCTGATTTCATGCTTTAGTCATAAATCAACTTCATACTTTAGTTTGAACTTAGAACTAGACTTGAGATTGGTTACAACTCAGAATTACACTTTAGTTCAAACTTAGAACTAAACTTGAGATTGGTTACAACTCAACATTACACTTTAGTTTGAACTTAGAACTAGACTTGAGACTGGCATGCTTTAGTTCGAACTTAGAACTAGACTTAAGACTTTAGTTGAAA
>SNQJ01S0107913.1:12507-22557 GCA_010110895.2 Picea sitchensis | reverse complement strand
AACACTCCCTCTTAGCGAGGGAGTCATTCTCAGCCACACCAAGCTTGCCTCTCAGCTGCACAAACTGTCTCGAGGTCAGAGGCTTGGTCAGGATATTAGCTACCTTCTTGCTCATGGCTATGTACTGTAACTTTACAGTTTTTCTCTAGACCAAGTCTCGGATGTAGTGGTACCTCATGTCAATATTTTTTGACATGTCGTGAAATACCAAGTTCTCTGTCAATTTTATGCAACTTTTATTATCACAGTGAACCATCATCATCTCGAGCTTGTCACCAAACAACCTAGAAACCAATTTGTTGAGCCATACTGCTTCCTTGCTAGCATGACTTGTTGCAATGTACTCATCCTTTGATGTACTTTGTGCAATGGATCCCTTCTTCAGGCTTGACCAAGATATCATAGCAGATCCTAAACTGAAGCAGTATCCGGAAGTACTCTTCCAATCCACTAGGCTTCCTGCCTAGTCAACATCTACATACCCATGCAAAAATAAACCACCACTGGATGTATATCTCAGACCATAAGTAATGGTCCCTCTGAGATATCTCAAGATGTGCTTTGCTACCACCCAGTGTCTCTGTCTCGGTTCAGTCATGAACTGACTCATTGCAATCACGGCATAGCATATATCTGTCCTAGTGTGGATCATGTACATCAATGATCTAATCAGTTGCCTATACATGGTGGGATCCACCAAATCTGAACTTGTATCATAACCATGCAGCTTCCTCAAGTTGGTAACCATCGGAGTAGACATGGATTTGCAATCCATCATACCAAACCTCTTTAGTACATCCACTGTGTATTTTCCTTGTGCCAGAAATATCTCACCCTATCTTTGCCACACTTCTAATCCTAGGAAGTAATGCATTTTTGGCCCTTGACCAAGTTGTGAGGAACACTTGGTCATATTTGACCATTTTTGGGACTTCGACAGCCTTTCGAAGACGAAGCACAAAGAGAAGCAGATATTGTGGAAGCTAGACCCCCTTTTTGGGTCCTTTTTGGGTTTTTGGGAATATGTAATGGGAAAGGGATGTCGGCCCGTGGGTTTACCCACACTTAGGCCCACTTTTGTAATGTATAAATAGATATCTAGGCGATGTAATAAAAAGGAAGAGAAGATTAGCCAAGGTCTTAGTGCTAGAATTGATCTATGTGATTGACTTGCAAAGATGAGTGCAAGTGTTGTAAGTGCTGAGTGTACAGATTGTAAGGAGGCTTTGTGCTAGATCTACTCAAGGAAGGAGGATCTGGCGAGGTGCACATAGATCTCTTGTCCTATGCAGAGTAGTATTTTGATACCTATGTGTTGTAACCTGATTGACTGAAGCTAATAAAGAACAAGAGTTGGTGGGCGTAGCCCCAGGGTGGGGGTGAACCACGTAAATACTGTGTGTTGTGATTTGTGCTTATTCTTAGATGTTTTGTATTGATAAGTGCTTATATGTGATTAGATATACTTGCTTATGCTTAGTGCTATAGATGTATATGAATGTTAAATCCAATGTGTATGAATATACTAAGTGCTTGGTCTACCAGATCTGATATGTCTTGTTGTTGCTAAGTGCTAAAATACCCTAGATATAAATGAATGTTGTGATGCTCTGTGCTATCTGTGAGGTATAATAAGGGTTGAATATTGATGAATGATTAATGTTAAGTGTTATGTAAGCAATATAATCACATATTTGTGTCCCAACTAAGGTTGAAAACACCTGAGTCTTGCAATGACCCCTGCCTCTACCTCGGGTGAGACTTCATCTTCTTTGCAGGTGTTGCCGAAAGGGACGGTAGTTAGGGTTTTGTTGGTGCGTTGTTGTGGCGTTGAACCCCGGGTCTTCCCCTGTGCCAACAAATGGTTCTGTTTCCAAGACCAAAACTGTGATAGTTGGGAACTAAGGGAGAAGAAGCTTTGTGCAAAGATTCGTCCTGAAACTATGGAAGCTCTATTCATGGATATGTGCCCTAGTGCGCAGTACTTTACTTGATCTGAAAATCTCTGTGTTGAAAAGAGAAGGTCGAATATGAAGAAAAGAAGTGAGATCTGAACGCTTTGTGCTCTAAGAAAATGTAAAAGTGGAAGATTTTGAAGAAAAGAGGTCATATCTGCAGAAAAGAGGTAGGATTTGTAAGCTTTGTGCTCCCATAAAGGTAATAATAGTTAAAAGTTCTTAGATCTGAAAGATTTGTGCCCTTTAGAAGTATGATAAGTGGAAATTTTTGTTTCTAGAGTATGGATCTAGGTATTTTTGATAGATTTTGTCCTAGCTTGAAAACTAGGGCATTGATAGATGAAAGAAAGTTTGATATGACTAGATCGTATAAGCATAATGATAGATATGTTATACCTACGCATAGAAAGAATGTTTGGACTAAAAAATGGATGCAGGATCCTAGAAAGAATTTTTTGCAGGCTAGCTACCATTATCCTAGTGTGCAGTACAGAAGAGGCTGGGGATCATTTAAAAGAAAGAGAGGATTAACCCTATGTTACAGTTGCAAAAAACTAGGCCATCTATCTAAGGAATGCCCTGGTGGGAAACCTAGTTGCCTCTATTGTAAAGCCTTGGACCACGAAGTGTTGGATTTCCCTAGAATGATTGCTAAGCTTGAAGGAATGAATCTGAATGAAGAAAACCCTAAGGCAGATCCAGAAATAGCAGAACCCCATAGAGAATCAGAAAATATATTACTACAGATGAAAGACACCTTGAATGACCACCGACATGTTAGATTATCATAGTTCTTTAATGAAAAAGAATGCATCAAGGTAAGAATAGGAGACTTCGACATTGACTGTGTTCTGGATGAGGAAACACAGGTGAATGTTATGACAGAGAGAACTTGGGAAGCTATAGGAAGGCCTGTTATGATCCCTTCACTAAGAGGAATAGGGTTATTCAAAGGTAAACTGGTAAACCTATGTGGAAGGCTCACTCAGATATCTATGAATGTCAATGGAACTTCGACAGAGGAATATTTTGAAATTATCAAATTTATTGAGGACAGCGCCCCGTTTACTATGTTACTTGGAAAACCTTGGATTGAAAGAGATCAAGCCAGGAAGAAGGAAGAAGAAAAGGTTTTAGAACAGCAGAGACAAGAGTTAAAAGATTTCATGACCAGAAGGATCACGCAGTTGATTGAAGAATAGGAGAACAAATCGAAGCTATTTGACACTAGAAGCCGAGATGTCAAAATTGCAAAAGCATTAGGGGACTCACAGAAGATTGGAGTATCTGTCTCAGATATAGACGAAGTAGTACCCCTGAGTCCTAGGAGAGAACCTCAACAACGTGAAGTGACTATGCCCAAGGAAAATAAGAATCAGAACGAGAAAATAACTACCGAGACGAAGCTCATGGGGAAGAAGGCTAGGAAGCTAAGTAAAAAAAAAGCTAAGATCGACAGGCTACAGAGGATTCCAGAGGGAACCTCTCAAAAAGAAACTTTGCAAAATTGGAGCTTCGCTGGGATATCAGAATAGCGACATGGGTCACTTCGCCATGGAGAAGAAATATAGCCATTGGAGGCCGATATATTCATTCGACTGCTGCTCCGAACGGATCGAAAAGCATTGATGGCTCATCACCAGACCGTTAGACCGTGCCATAATGGACAGAACAAGAGTTAATGAAGCCCCATATTTGTTATAGGGTTACTTACTTATTCCATTGCGCAATACACGAAAGACACTTTTGCTAATTACGAATTTGAGTCTGCAGACTACATGAATTGTGAACAATGATTACTCCACTCTTACTCTCTACCTTATTACAATACCTACATTACTTTGAGAACTTGAGATATTGATCCTGAGCATATATGTCCGACGAATTTAGCACAGTTGAAGAATCTGTAAGAGAGGTACTCGCTAGCCTCAGAGCCGAAAGAGTCATGTCGGAGAGAGGATTGTCTACAGGTTTACAGGAATTATCGACGAGAGGAGTGCAAGCCTCCCCGTCGACTGCTCGAGCAGGAACATCCCGAGCCGGCACAGAAATAAGAACCAAACATAAAAATGATATGACCAACACAAATTTGTTTTCATCCATCCTACCTACTTACATACCACCTCTGAGCGGTGCGATCAACAGAGATAGTGTGCCTAGAGACTTTGAGTACACTCTAGTCACTGCGTACCTGCCGAAAGGGGTACGCGCAGTCCGCATAGATCAAGACAATATTGCAACATTGAAGTTTAGTGACTTCAACCTGGGGGGTCGTAAATTTTACAGCATGCTTGACCCGTACAATTACCTAACCAGAGCCAAGGGAAATAATTTGAAGATCGTCCCTCAGCAATGGACGATGAACCTCGCGCAGTCCACTCTGCTCAACGTTATGAAGATACCACACTTCAGCAGACAACAAAAGGTGAATGTTTGTGTGAAGTTGTTGTTGGCGAGTTACCATGGAGGATACTTATGGTTAAACCGTCGCATAACAGTTGACCTAGCGATGATCAACCAGATCATCGGTCTTAGCATGCAGGGCCCTGATCCCCATGATTACTATCCTGGAAAGACCGTGGATCGTGCTCTTTCTTAGAAGATCAAAGAAGCTTATGGTGATGTTGAAAAAGGCGTGTGAGGCTACAAGGTAGCTTCTATTGAAAGTGGTACAGTGTGCCTCACCTGTGAACTGATCGTAGGGAAGTTGGTGCACAAGAATCGACTCACGCAAGTATCTAGCTTTGTAGTCGACCTCGGAGGGAAGTGCTCAGAGGGACTACAGATGAACTGGGTGAAGTACCTAGTGAATCAACTAGAGATTGACTACAGAGAATCCCAGGATCAGGGGCATGAATTCCATTTTAGCTGGCTCTTGATACTTATAGCTTTCATTGCATGGGAGCTACCAGAAGGTGCAACCTTCTCAGACATCGACCCCTTTGAACCACTGGCCGCGAATTTCAGTACACTATGGTACTTGAACAATATGAACAAGCAGTGGAAATCCAATGCCGTCCTCCATACCTACTACACCCAGTTGAAGCTCACCATCCAGTCTGAGCCTCGCATGACCCCGAATAATTTACACAGGTTTTGACCTTTGATGAAGTTCAGCGCGGACCGCCATTTCGTATATATTACAACACGCATTGATGAGCACAAAGAACAACTTCATTCTTATTATAAGATGATAGAAGAAGACCTGGAGGAGATCACCAAGGAATGGTCGGCAGACCTCCTTGTTTCAGCAGACCCCGCAGAAATGTTCGACATCGACAACCTAGAAGCTGCATAGGATACACCTGGGCCCAGTAAGACAAAGAAAACAAAGAATATGAAGAAGGTTGAGGAAGTCCAGGATATAGATAGCCTATCTATGAGGACGGCTTCCATTACACTAGATCCAAGAAGGTGATGGTGAAGACTTAGAAGAAGTCGAACAATGACCAGAAGACGAAGTAGAAATCATAAATAAGAGGAAGGGTTCACCTCTGGAACCTTCCTCCCGAAAGAAATCGAAAGCACTCGTAACTAAGCTGCAGACCACGCTCACTCCAGATGACTTTAGTTTCCTCATTGCAACTATGAATGAAGCTATAGAAGAGATAACAGAAAAGAGGGAAGCTAAGCAAGAAACAATGTACAACATAATTGAGATCGAGCTACAAGGAGTGCAACAAGAACTTCAGTCTAGCCGCGCAGTCTCCACTGCACCCCTGCCAGAAGGAATAACAGAAGAGGGAGATGAACCAGTTCAACTCCACAAGATTGCTGACACAATCAAAGTATGCCTTCAGAAATCACAGGAAGAAACAATGCAGGCCACCCAGGCCTTAAAGAAAGCATAGGAGGAAATCATCGAACACCGTCGAGCTGCGCAACAAGAGGACACTCTCCAAGTGAAATTTGAAGAAGACAGAGCAAAGATCCAAAAAGAGAAAGAGCATCTGCTCGCGAAGCAGATAGATATTGAAGAAGCAGTCAACAGAGCATTTCTCTCTGCGACCGGCTTAGATCAGAAGGCAGAAGAACCCATAGAACGCCAAGTGATGAAGCTTGTTGAAGTTATTTAGCAAATTCAACAAAGAGTCATGGAATTAGAGCTTCAAACCATACCAAGTACCCTGCAAGAAGTGCGTGAATAGCGAGAAATGAATTCCCGGAGCACAGTAGAAAGGATTAAAGCACTCATTGAGGAATGAAAAAAATTAAGTAGAACAAGTGCACAGATATATGAGAACCTAACTGAGAATCCAGAATTGCATAAATTGGAGTCCCAGCTCCAAGAAGCAAAGCAGCACGCAGATACGTTACAAGAGCAGTTGAAGTCCTTGTCACCAGTCCAACGGATGAAGAGGTTTCACGAGCAACGTACCACCCAGCAATAGATCCACATGATCCAAAGTAAAAGTGATGGAAGTCTCTCAACGACTTCAACCAGTGCAAGAAAAGGCATGTCAACTATTCATTGAAGTTGAAATCTAAGGGGTGGAACTTGAATAGGTTGTCATCACCACAGAACAACGCTTGGAAGGACCAATAAATGATGTAGTGATCCAGGACTTCACTGAGCAAGAGGTCGTAGAAATGTAGCAGGTTGTAGTAGCTCGAGCCAAGCTCGAGGCCTTTGAAGCAAAACTGATCAGACCTGAGTGACTCGGGACGAGTCACAGGTGAGTGTTGGGGGCATGTTTGCCCTTGACCAAGTTGTGAGGAACACTTGGTCATATTTGACCGTTTTTGGGACTTCTCCAGTCTTTCAAAGACGAAGTGCAAAGCGAAGCAGAGATTTCATAAGCTAGACCCCCTTTTTGGGTCCTTTTTGGGTTTTTGGGAATATGTAATGGGAAAGGGATGTCGGCCCATGGGTTTACCCATGCTTAGGCCCACTTTTGTAATTTATAAATAGATATCTAGGTGATGTAATAAAAAGGAGGAGAAGATTAGCCAAGGGCTTAGTGCTAGAATTGATCTATGTGATTGACTTGCAAAGCTGAGTGCAAGTGTTGTAAGTGCTAAGTGCACAGATTGTAAGGAGGCTCTGTGCTAGATCTACTCGAGGAAGGAGGATCTAGCGAGGTGTGCACAGATCTCTTGTCCTATGCAGAGTAGGATTTTGATAGCTCTGTGCTGTAACCTGATTGACTGAAGCTAATAAAGAAGAAGAGTTGGTGGACGTAGCCCTAGGGTGGGGTGAGCCACGTAAATACTTTGTGTTGTGCTTTGTGCTTATTCTTAGATTTTTTGTATTGCTAAGTGCTTAGATGTAATTAGATAGACTTGCTTATTCTTAGTGCTAGAGATGTATATGAATGCTAAATCCGATGTGTATGAATATACTAAGTGCTTGGTCTACGAAATTTGATCTGTCTTGTTGTTGCTAAGTGCTAAAATAACCTAGATCTAAGTGAATGTTGCGATGCTTTGTGTTATCTGCGAGGTATAATAAGGGTTGAATATTGATGAATGATTGATGCTAAGTGCTCTGTAAGCAATATAATCACATATATGTGTCCCAGCTAAGGTTGCAGACACCTGAGTCTTGCAACCACCCATGCCTCTACCTTGAGTGAGACTTCATCTGCTTCGAAGGTGTTACCGAAAGGGTCGATAGTTAGGGTTTTGTTGGTGCATTGTTGTAGCGTTGAAACCCGGGTCTACCCCTGTGCCAAAATGCATCAAGCATAAGTCTTTCATCTCAAATTCTGAGGTTAGCTCCCTCTTACACCAGGTTATTATCCCTTCATCTCCTATTATAAAGAGATCATCAACATACATGATTAGTATAACAGGTTGGTTACCTCTTACCTTGAAGTACAGATTTGCATCAGCATCACTTTTCTGAAAGCCCGAGATTTTAAGAAAGCCATCAATCTTGTCATACCAAACTCTGGGAGCCTGCTTAAGACCATATAAGGCATTNATGAGTGCCTTTGTTATGAAGTATAAAACCATCTGGTTGTTCCACAAAGACCTCATGTTCAATCTTTCCATTAAAGAATGTTGTTTTTACATCCATCTGATGTAGCTTCCAACCAAGAACAGAAGCTAAGGAAATAATAGTTCGAATGGAGGTATACCTGGCTACAGGAGAAAAAGTCTCTTCGTAATCAATTCCTTCTTTCTGAGTGAAGCCTCTAACTACAAATATTTCTTTGAACTTTTCCACACTTCCATCAGCTACATGTTTGATCTTATAGATCCATTTGGAAGAAACCACTGATTTGTCTTTTGGCCTTGGCACAATGTCCCAACATTGTTCTTTATAATAGACTTGTATTCCTCAAGCATGGCATCCTTCCATACTTGTAATTTATCTTCTTCTTCAAATGAAGAAGGTTCGGCATCACTAATGTTTCTCATTAGTGCAACATAGCCTCCAAACCTATTAGGCCTCTTCCTTTCCCTGAAAGTTCCTTTGGGAGCAGCTATTATTTCTGCTTCCTACACTATTTCTTTAAGCCACCCTGGCTTCCTTTTGGCTGGAGGTTCTTCAAGAGTTCTTTCTAACACTTCAGCGGGTTCTAGGGGCTCATCACTTGGCCCTTCACGAGGTTCCTCCCTCTAATCATCTAACTCTTCATTTTCAAAAGAGGGTGAATTTGGTTGAACTGCTTCTGAATCCTGCTGAAGCTCTCTGGATTTCTTAAATGTGGCTTCCTCATGGAAAGCCACATCTCTGCTTACCTCTATTTTCCTCTGACCTGGTACATAAATCCTGTAAGCCTTGGAGTTCTCACAGTACCCCACAAAAACCCCTTTCTTGCCTGAGGGTTCCATATTTGTCCTCTTTTCCTTAGGGACATGAATATACATAGGACATCCAAATATCCTTAGATGCCCTAATTCAGGTTTGATCCCTGAGAAGACCTCTTCAGGAGTCTTGTCCTTCAAAATAGCATGTGGACATATGTTCTGAATATACACAGCAGTGGAGGTAGCTTCTTCCCATAAAGAATTTGGCAGATCCTGGTCAAGCATCATTGTTTTCACTGCCTCACAAATAGTCATGTTTTTCCTCTCAACAACACCATTTTGCTGAGGGTTATATGGCACAGTCAACTGTCTCTTGATTCTTGCTGACTTGCATAAATCCTGAAACTGAAGAGATTCAAACTCTCCTCCATTATATGTTCTAAGGATTTTGATGTGTTTCCCTATCTGTTTTTCAAATAAAGGCTTTATACTCTTTGAATTTATCAAATGTGTCACTTTTAGCTTTAAGAAAATATATCCAACATTTTCTTGATTAATCATCAATAAAAAGGACATAATACAAACAACCACTGAGTGAGGGATATGACATGGGACCACATACATCAAAATGAACCAGATCTAAGATGCCCTGAGCTCGTTGTCACTACTAGGAAATGCTTTCTTTATATTTTTACCTAGCATGCATCCCTTACAAATTTCATTTTTACTAAGAGAAATAGAGGGCATGCCACATACCATGTTCTGTAGATCTGGAAGAGATTTGTAATGAATATGTCCAAGTCTTCTGTGCCACAACGCGTTGGAGCTAGTCGCATCATGAGACAATTCCTGAACTGACTGTCCTGACACGACGTACAGTCCTCCACTGCGAGTTCCAATGGGTTGTGTTGTACTTAAGTGGCTACCTTTAGCCCATAGTAGTGCCTTTCTTTCCTTGAAGATCACCCAATATCCCTTTTCCTCAAGGGTTGCAACTAATAGTAGATTCTTCTTGAGCCCTGGAACATATAATACTTCATCAACATGAAGTCTAGCCCCAGATTCCAATCTAAAGGAGATAGATCAACTCCCTCTATCTTGTAACATTTTTCATCCCCAAGCTCGACCTGCTCTGCAAAAGATTTTGTCTCGAAATCTGAAAGGATCTCCTTGTACCCTGTCATGTGCTTTGATGCACCACTGTCTACTAACCAAGTTTTCGGTCCCGTGGAAATTGAACTGGATAAGGCAGAAACAAAATAATATTCTTTCCTATTTTCTTTCTCATTAGAAGGACTTTTCTGATTTCTTTTGGATTCATCATCCTCAGTAGTTGAGGCATGATGTTTCCCTTTCCTAGGATATTTCTTTCTAAACCAACAATCTTTAGCAA
>SNQJ01S0107913.1:0-12497 GCA_010110895.2 Picea sitchensis | reverse complement strand
AATTGATTTTTTAATATATCCAAATAGAGTCATTTACACCCCTTTTTTCACATTTATAATATTTTTTTTTTGAGTTTTTCTAAATTATTGTCGATTTTTAAAGAAATTGCTGACATTTTTTGCCTAGAACAACTTGATTACACGGGAAATTATGGAGCAAAGACTTTTTGATGACCTTATGACGTTATTGAGAAAATTTCGTCATACTTCGAGCTCATTAAAATATGAAGAGACGTCTGTTGGGTGGTTGATTACCCTTTTTTCGGTCCCATGATATTAACTACGGAAAATGAACACTCTAGTCAATCTCAACTAGAAGAGTTCTCCATCTTATCATTTTATACTTTTTTGGACCTTAGAGACTAAAATCATGAAAAATGACAACCTCATAGTCTTATTTAAGTTATTTTCAAACTCCCTAAACATGAAAAAAACCGAGTTTTCCTTCTATGGACTCACAAAATTACACACTGAAGGACCCATCTGGGGATGAACCCTTACTTCTTCCAGTTCGTTAAATAAAGGAAGAGAAACTTACCAATGATGAGTTATATCGAGCATGTGTTACCCTCCTCAAGCTTGCCAAATGAAAAAGAGGTACTCATCTATCTGGATGGGGGAAAAATTGAAGGAAGTGGGTCAATTTTCTTGAGATCTTTTAAGGCAGCTCTTATGGTCGCCCTTGAACATGACACTTGTTTTAACCTCACCATACACTTGGACAATCCATTAGCCTCCACACTAAACCAATCCTATGGGTCTTTCTACTCCTTCGACCCTTCTAAAGAATGCCCCAACACTCGTTGCATTATGTTTTAGTCCACTCTTAGTCTATGTTGCCAAGTCTTATGTCATGCCTTAGTGTTCAAGGGAAGTCTTCACCTCAAAACTCAACCATCTACAACACTACCAGTTCCCATACTTATGTCAGTCTATTTTCATCCAAAATATATCATCACTTTCTTGTGACGAGTTTCGTGTCAATTGATGAGGGATATATCAATGCCCTCCTTCAACGATTCTTTTCCTATCAACTTCAACAAATTATCCAGGAAACAGACTTAGGAACACATCAATACCTTGGGACCTAGATGCCTCAATGGAAAGCCTCCTCACATTTGACAATGGGTATGCATCAATGACCTCTGACTGACTGATTCCATGAATGTTCGACTTCAACTCATTTTTCATATTCACTGGATTGTACTTTAAAAGCATCTTGAGAATCATCAACATCAATGGTGATTTATCTTGCACTTGTTAACTGTATACCTCAATGACTGGTAATCAAGTGGTTTCTGTCATGTTCGACATCAAATAATCTATTCACATGTCTCTTTTTTTCGTTGAATAAAATGAATCTATAGGAATAATAGTGTCCAAATGTAATTTTCTGTCTTGGTAGAGGGGTCTATAATCCAAGGAAAAGTTCACATGTTCGCAGGGGAATATTTCCATAACACTTAACCCAAACAAGCCAAATCAAGTGTATAAGGAAAAGTTTATTGATAAAATAACCAAGTTTATAAGATATTAATTGTACGGAGTAGATAGAGGACGGTTTTGAAATGAAGAGGATCATATTTTCTTGAAGAGGATCTCTCATGTAATAAACAAAATATAATCGTTCTGCCGGAATTTTTTTTTTCTACCTGCTTTCTTGAAGAAAAACCAATGTTAGTACTCTACAAAAGTGTGGGTTTTTTATGATTCATAAAAGATGGTTCCAGATAAACATGTTCAACAAAAGCATCGTAAAATTTTAAGGCAACTACCACTGTGGTTTGGGGTTGGTATCGCAACTATAAATATTGTAACTAATGCCTCCAAAGACATCAATGATCCACTCATCAAATATTTCAAATGGAAATTAACTTTGAGATACAACATTGTTACCCAAGCTTTATATCGACTGATCTCTTTGACGAATGCAATCCACTATTTTAAAAGGCATACATGTTTATAGAAGAATCACATATTCAATAATATTGTCATGGTAACTTGAATGCGTGGTGTTGCCATATTACTAAATGTACCTGGACTTAGCGATCAATGATCATGGTTGAGCAATTATTAACATTGTCACAATTTCCTAAAGACATTGTTGGGAAACATTATCCCTACAAAATATTTTTGATGGAGTAAACTATTTCCTTTCATGCAAAAAAGGGGGTCTACGTGGTGATTCAAAATTGTTATCATATTTTCTCTCTTTTCGATGAGATAAGAACCTTCAGATAGTTGTATCTTTGACCAGATATGTAGCTCAGAGTTTCAATATTCGTAAACAACCGGTCGACAACAAAGTTTTAGACGAGATCAAGAATGGAAGCTCAAACTTCACTTTTCTTCATTTTCATTTATACAATATTCAAAAGATATAAAATACATAAAACATTTTACTTTTAATGTATAAACTTTCACTTTTCCATTTAGCTTTATTAATTTAACTCTTCATTTAAAAAGAAAATGTAATTTAATTTTTATCATATCTTTTGCTTGTTTTATTTAGTTCAACTATTTTTCGTTTAATTAAATCCAATATTGAAAAGAAATAAATATTCTTTCCATTTTTGGAGTTTTTTTTTTAAATATTAACCATTTTTATTCATTTGCATAAGTACAAAAATAAAATCAAATTATTAAAATATTAGGTTTTGAATTCTAGGGTTTTCTTGTAAATATTTTATTAATTTAGTTTAGTTCTTTAATCTTAGAATTATTAAAATATTAGGTTTTGAATTCTATGGTTTTCTTGTAAATATTTTATTAATTTAGTTTAGTTTTTTAATCTTATTTCCTAAGATATTGTACAAACATATTAATACTACATTAATTTAGTTTAATTTATTTTTGAACTTAAATAAAAGACATAAAAATTATAAAAGTTACAAAACAAAATAAAAATCAAATATTGCAAAATCACAAATACTGATTTTATGTTTAGACTTCTATGTTGTTAGGGTCTAATGTGTTTAATTCTAGGCTATAAAATAGGGTGACCATTCCTGTTGTAATATCCCCACTATAATTCACAGTTTAATTAATGCTTATGTAGATATAATGTGTGGCTACGGTCAAAGAGATGTAATATACAAATTGTATTTCTATGTTTTAATAATAAAGTGTGATGCCAGCTTCTAAGGTTACATGGAAAAGTGATGGGGGATGAATTAATCCACAAGAGAGGGGAGTGTCTAGGATAATGGCCAAGAGGGGTACAAGGCAAAATTACCCATGTATATTAATTCAACCCATTTTCCTAAACTTGATGTTTGCTATATGAACCTTCCAATTTCTGATTGAGTGTTCCCAAAGCCAATCATTGAATACATGTAAGAGGGTGGGTGTGAGTGGTCACATACAAAAGTTATTGGGCACATGGGGGTTGAGTACAATTAGCTTGGGGAAGTGTGTGAGTCAAGAAAGGCAAGCCAAATGGAGGAAATTCGTACGAGTTGGGACAACATTTTTACACATTGAGTTTTTGTGCATGAGGAGCAAGTAGAGAGCAAGGAAGAGAGCTTGAAGTTGGTGCATCCATGAAGGGTGAATTCTAGAGCATGATGGAGTATATTTGGAGTGTATTGGCCTGAAGAGTGAACTCCTAAGTGAGTTGCACTAAACCAACAAGTGTTTGTTGTTGTTTGCTGATAGTTTTTGCTAGCAACAAGTTTCCTTGAGTTCCCAACTGAGAGATTCCTAACAACATGCGGTAGAGAGACCCTAATAAATGAACGGGACACACGAATGACCGATATCAATGAAGGGGTACATTCCTTTGGTTGGGAAGGTCAAGAGGAAGAGAGTTGGTGGAAAATCATGATAGTTGTAGGAAGATATCAATGGGTTGTGAGTTTTATGAGATGTGAGTGGACTGTGAGAGACCACCCTCTTTTGTGTATTACTAGCCTCAGCTCGGGGGTGACTGGATGTTGAGAATTGGAACAACCGGTCTATGGTTGGGTGGAACATCCATCCCAAGCAACTAGTTGCACAACTGTTTATAAAAGATAAGTGTTTATCTTGGTTTTCTGTTATGTATTTATGAATTAAATTGTTGTGCATGATCTTTGTAAATGAGAATGATTTTATATGCTATCGTGCTGAATTATTAGACCGCATTCATGTTTATTTTAGCATGTTGTAGATGTATCAAGTGAATGGTAATTGACGAAAGTTAAATTTGGTTTAAATTTGTAGCTGTAAGCTACATGAAATTAATTAGCTGTAAAATTTCATTTTTATGAGTATTCTTCATCGTAATGTCCCTCAGTTGGACCGGGGGTTGTTACATTATGGTATCAGAGCGTGTAGTTCAAATAGCGAGCTTGTTTGGGCTCGAACCATTGTGAATTTGACAAATTCGTTCTTGCAGACTTGTCTATGATGAATTTGGGAAACAATAGAGAGAAATTTTGAGTGAAATTCCCAAATTTGTGAGTAAAATTTGAGTTTGAGTGACTCAGATCTATTTAATAAATTGAATGAATTAAATCTGCAAGTTTCAGAGCCAAATTCAAGTTGGAATGATCGGATTTTGAGTTTTAATGGATTTTGTAGAGTTACAAGAAATTTGGAGAATCGACGAACGATATCACTTATGATCTCAAGATTGATGGTGGAGATTCATCGGGATAAATTTAAAATTCATAAGGTTTTCACTCTTTGGAAGGATGAGTGAACTGACGACCAGGATTTGTTCTTGGCGATTGGGAAAATGGATTATATTGATGCTCTGTATTCATTTCAACTGTTGGGAGGATGGACTAGAACATACGATCAAGATTAGTTTTAGTATTATATCGACGACTTATATTCATATTGGATTTTGGTTGAAAATTTTTAAGTGTGGAAACTTTCCAAGAGAAATCACCGACAATGATCCAGGATATTTTCGTTCAATGACTTATTAAAGAATTGTATTAAACGAGCATAAACTAAATTACACCATAAGGAAGGAAAAAATCAAAAGGAAAGAGATATAATCATGAAATATGAACGCAAAAACTTGATAACGGAGTTCGTTCCTAGTGGACTACGTCTCCGGGTCCTACTCTCAAATGGGTAGGCCCTTTTATTAAATCAGCAAAAGAATTGAGAAAAATACATAAGTATACCTCATTCTGGAGTTAAACTACAAAATATTTGCTCAGATCAGGAAAAAAACATCACCACTATGTTTGTGGCATCGAATTACCTAAAAATGACTGTCTCCACACCTCGATTCGAGTCTAGCACTTTCAGACCCAAGGAAAATCTTGCCTCGTTTCCGTGCCTACACCTACAAGTAATGACTGGGAAATTTTCTCAAAATGCGTACCCTATCTCGAAAATCATGCCTTGTTCCATACGGTCATGCCCTTGCTTCTCCTCCCTCGTACACTGGCGGAAAGCCCCTTTTATAATTTTTGCGGGCGATTATGCATTAAAGGGTTGGTTGGTGCATTGGTTATTGGGGCTATGTTAAGTGCTTGGTTAGGTGGAGGTCCCGGGGTCAAACCTGCGGGCCTCCCCCTCTCTTACAACATTTTTTGGGTGCACAACTACAATTGGTGGAGCGATTACTAAAATGGCAGGCGATTATTTAATTGGCGGTCCAACTATATTTAGGGGGGCGGTGGAATATGTCACCAGTCTGGCAGAACTGCCTCCAGATTTGGAGGTATATTAATATATATATATATTTTAAATTTTCGGTTGCTGGGTGTCATTGGGCATTTTCCCTCTGCCACGTGGTAGCCCATGACTGGGCCACATGGCAGCCAATCATTGGCCCACATCACCTCGTTGCATAGTCATCCTGCCACATGTCGTACGGATGCCACGTCCTCCTGCCACGTAGTGTACGGATGCCACGTGTCATGTACAAACTGCCACATGGAAACTTTTCATTGGTCCACAAGTTGTCCCAAAAAGTCCAAAAATGAGTGACACGTGGCAGCCTCTCGTGCTGCCACATAATCATGCCGACATCAGCATGACATGTGTCACCCTCTGCGCTTTCCACGTATGTTTTACGAATGATGAAATCATCCATACCGATGCTCACATCAGCAGTACGTATGCTGACTCATCCCTGCTGATTGGGCTAGGATGACCAAAAATTTGACCGCGAATATCTTTCGATTCGTAACTCCGTTTGACGATCCATTTGTTCCATTAGAAATATTGCGACGTGCTCTTCACGATCATGCCATTTTAATTGAGTTTTGGGAACTTTGAAGTTTTTCCCTTTCTCTATCTGCTGAAGCCATTCTGAGCATCCCGAGTTGCCTCTGCGAGTTCTAAGTTGTTCTTATCTTTCTTTGGATCCTTTTTGGATCACACCTTCCCACTGAGAGATTTTTGGACCACCAAAAGCTTTCATTAATCAACTGGTAAGTGAGGGAAGACTCCCCTCACTTTGTCCTTCTCAATCCACTTTGCCTTGCTTGGATGTGTGCCCTTTAAGCCTTCTTGAAGATAATCAACATCACCCATGCATGAAGTCCTCATCCTTTTGTCCAGGATGATATCTTCATGTAAATCATCCAAGTACTCAGGTGCAAACTCATCAACTGAAGGTATTGAAACTTCCTCATCCTGATCAATGATCATGGGAGGCTAAAAAAGTTTCAAATTCTCTATGTTCACAACTTAGTATATCTTCATATAAGGTGGAAGATCTAAACGAAAAGCGTTAGTGCCTCTTTTATCCAAGATAGTGAAGGGTCCATAACAAATGGGCTTGAATTTCTTTCCTTAACCCTTTAATCATTCCTTTCTGATGTGAATCCATACTCGATCTCCAACTTGGAACTGATGATCAACCCTGTGCTTGTCATGCCGAGATTTATAATGTGCTTGAATTTTCTCCAACTGTTCCCTGACTGCCTATTGTATCTGCTAGATCCTCTGGATGAAATTGCGATCTCTGTCCTCTGTTTGTTCTTCATTCACATCGACATCTCTCCCATACATCAAGTCTAAAAGAACCTTGGGTAGGTACCCAAAACATGTCTCAAAATGTGAACTCTGGACGAATGTAAATCTCAGTTATAAGCATGTTGTACATAGGGTATATATTCATCCCATAACTTAGGATGCTTACTGCAGTAGCGTCGAAGAAAAATTACCATTGTTATGTTTACCACCTCTGTCTGTCCATCGGTCCATGGATGGAAAGCAGTGCCCCTATTCAATTTGGTATCCATCATCCTCCACAAGCTAGTCCAAAAATCCCCAAGGAATCGAGTATCTTGATCCGAGACAATGGATGTGGGTAACCCAAAGTGAACCCAGACATACTGAAAGAAGAGATTAGTAGTCTTCTCAGCAGTGATCTTCTTTTTACATGGAATCAAGATACACATCTTGCTGAACATATCCACTACGACATACAAATAATTATGACCCCCTTTGGTCATTGGTAAACCCCCTACAAAATCCATGGAAATTATTTCCCATGGATGGGATGGAACAATAAGCGGTGAGTATAGCCCCAGTTTTCTATTAGTGGGATTACAAGTAGAACACATCACACACCCCTTCACATATTTAGTTACAATTGCTTTCATTTTATCCCAATAACAAAACCTCTGCAAATGAGCCATATTTTTTCCTACCCCAAAATTCCCAGACAGAAGAGAAGTGTGAGATTCTCGTATTACATGGACTTGCTCACTTGTAGGAATACATAGCTTCCCAAGATGATAGAGTAATTTTCCTTGCAGACAATAGTTCTCTACCTGTGTACAATGGGTTAGCTTCTCATTAACTTCTTTAAAATCTTCATCGATGGCATATTTCTCTACATAGCTATCATGAGATAAAGAAGTATTCTTCAAAATAATAGAAGCAACAATAAGAGGTCTAGAAAGCATATCAACTACCTTGTTACGTGTACCCTTCTTGTACTTGATTATGAAATGAAATTCTTGTAGAAAACCCATCCATCTGTAGCATCGAGATTGTTGCAGTTTGGTTTGTGCTTGAAGATACTATAAGGGCCGGTGATCTGTATGTATGATATTTTCCTTCCCTAACAAGTAGTGCTTCCATTTCTTTACGCTTTGAACTAATGCGTACAACTCTTTATCATATGTAGTATAGTTAACAACAACTTGGTTAAAAGTTTCAGAGTGATAACTATAGGCTTACGATATTGAATCAATACTGCACCCATGGTGTATCCGCTGGCCTCTGTCTCGATCTCAAAAGGATGTTGAAGATTCGATAGTGATAATACTGGTGTGGTACTGATCTTCTCCTTCAAAGTGTCGAAAGCTTTTTGTTTCTTTCCTTCCCACTGAAAAGTGTTCTTCACACTGGTTAAGGCATGCAAAGGAGCTACTATAAAGGATAATTTTGAAATGAACCTCCTCCAATATTGGACTGCACCCAAGAAGCTTCGGATCTCGGTCACACTTTTTGGCTCAGGCCAATTTACAATTCCATCAATTTCGGAAGGATCAATATTCAATTGTCCTCCTCCTACGATATGACCTATGTATACAAGTGCAGTCTTGCCAAATTCACATTTAGACATTTTCACATACAACTTTTCCCTTTGCAAAGTATCCAATACCTGCTTTACATGCCTTACATGTTCATCCCAAGCCCCACTAAAAATAAGAATGTCATCTAAATACACAATCACAATGTCATCTAGGAAAGGCCTAAATACATCAGTCATCACATGCATGAAAGTTGTCGAAGCATTACAAAGCCCAAACGACATAACTAACCACTCAAACAATCCTTGTTTGGTTTTAAATGCAGTCTTTCGGGATCGAATAATGTATCTATCTTAGTATGTTTAGATACAACTCTTATATGAAATAACTCATTCCTCTTTCATTCATCAATATGAGATTCATCATTGGAACTTGAACTAGCATGAAGAGAATCATTACCTTGTACTCCAACCACTGTGATCTTTCCTTCATCTCCTAAATTGGAACCAAGATCTTGTTGCACTGTAGCAACGATCTTTGTCTTCCCCTTTCCACCAAAATATTTCGGTTTCTTTTCTGGATGTAGTTTCCAACATTGTTCTTCATCATGACCGCTTTTCTTGCAATGAGTGCAAGGTGGTTTTCCTCCTTCTTTCGTTACTGTAGCGGCCTTGTTGTCCTTCCTTTTGAACTTCTTGAAAATCTTTTGTGGGAAATTGGAAGGTTTCTTCGTGGGATCTTCTTGAACATGTTTCCCCCTGTTCTCAAGGTGAGTGGCTTGCACACAAACTTCGTCAAGACTAGTGGGGTTAAACAAGAGCAAAGTATCACGAATATAACTTTGAAGTGCGCCAATATACTTCATTAAAGTTTCATAAGAATCCAAAGGAATGTTCAATGCAAGATCTTTCTTCCTAAATTCTTCTGTGAAACTTTGTACAATTTGACCTTTACTCTGCCTTAAAGTTTTCCATTCCATCATTGCTTTATGTAAATACCATATTGGATAGAATTGCTTCCTTATCTCTATTTTAAATTCTAACCATTAGGAAAGAAGATTACCACACTTACTTCTTTCCTGAAGCTTACTCTCCCACCATACGAGAGCGGTGCCTTCCCACCGAAGAGAAGCCATTTGCACTTTAACTTCCTCTTTATCAATATGCTGAACACGACAATATACTTCAACCTGTCAGATCTAATTATCTAGTTTTTTAGGATTAGCATCTCCATTAAACATAGGTAAATCAAACTTTACATCAAGCTTTAATAATGGTTATTTAAAAGAGGCTTTATGGCTAGAATGATGAGAATGATGAGAATGCTCATAGGAAGAAGAACTAGAACTTGAAGGTGAAGATGGAGGCTCAGGAGGATCTCCTCCAGCTCCCTGATTCATTGAAGAATCTTCATCTAGTGGTGCTTCCTTTTCCTTCCCTTTCTTTGCCATTTTCTTCTCATAATCTCCATACATTTTCTCGACCATGTCTGACATGCGATAGAATACCACGTGAAAGTTTTTCTCCTGTTCATCATGCTTGTCCTCTTCTGCCATTTTCTTCCTTCAGGATGCACGACCAACTTTGGGATTGAAAGTCTTAAGTGTTCCTTCACCTTGCTTATGCTTGGCCCTAGTAAGCATTCATACCCAACAATTCAATTCAAAGGTGACTACTCTGATACCAACATGATCCGAGATCTTTTCGTCCGGTGACTTATTAAAGAATTGTATTAAATGAGAATAAACTAAAGTACACCATAAAGAAGAAAAAGCTCAAAAGGAAAGAGACATAATCATGAAATATGAATGCAAAAACTTGATAATGGAGTTTGTCCCTGGTGGACTACGTCTCCGGGTCCTTCTCTCAAATGGGTAGGCATTTTTATTAACTCCACAAAAGAATTGAGAAAAATACATAAGTATACCTCATTCTGGAGTTAAGCTACAAAATCTTTGCTCAGATTAGAAAAAAAACATCACCACTTTGTTCGTGACGTCGAATTACCTAAAAATGTCTGTCTCCACGCCTCGATCCGAGTCTGGCACTTTCGGACCCAAGGAAAATCTTGCCTCAGTTTCCGTGCCTGCACCTGCAAGTAATGACTGGGAAATTTTCTCAAAATGCATACCCTGTCTAAAAAATTGTGCCTTGTTCCATATGCTCGCGCCCTTGCTTGTCCTCCCTCGTACACTGGAAGAAAGCCTCTTTTATAACTTTTGCGGGCGATTATGCATTAAAGGGTTGGTTGGTGCATTGGTTATTGGGGATATATTAAGCGCTTGGTTAGGCAGAGGTCTCGGGGTCGAACCTGCGGGCATCCCCCTCTGTTACAACATTTTTTTGGCGCGCATCTACAATTGGCGGAGCGACTACTAAAATGGCGGGTGGTTATTTAATTGGCAGTTTGACTATATTTAGGGGACCGATGGAATATGCCACCAGATTTGGCGGTATATTAATATATATATACTTTTAAATTTTCGGTTGTTGGGCGTCATTGGGAATTTTCCCATTGCCACATGGCAAGCCATGGCTAGGTCACGTGGCAACCAATCATTGGCCCACGTCACCTCATTGCACAATCAACCTATCACGTCACCCTGCCACGTGTCGTACAGATGCCACGTTTGTTTTCCACGTAGTGTACGGATGCCACGTGCCCTGTACTGACTGCCACATGGAAAATTTTCATTGGTCCACAAGTCGACCCAAAAATTCCAAAAATGAGTGACACGTGGCAGCCTCTTGTGTTGTCATGTCATCATGTTGACGTCAGCATGACACTTGTCACCCTCTCCAATTTCCACATATGTTGTATAGACGATGACGTCATCCATACGGATGCTGACGTTAGCAGTATGGATGCTAACTCATCCCTGCTGACTAGGCAAGGTTGACCAAAACTTTGACCGTGGATATCTTTTGATTCACAACTCCGTTTGATGATACGTTTGCGTCGTTAGAAAGCTTGTGACATGCTCTTCGCGATCATGCCATTTTAACAGAGTTTTGGGAACTTTAATTTTTTTCCCTTTCTTTGTCTGCTGAAGCCACTCTGAGCGTCCTAAGTTGCCTCTGCGAGTTCTGAGTTGTTCTTAGCCTTCTCTGGATCCTTTTTGGATCAGATAACCGATGGTCGAGACGACTGAAATGGAGAAGATTTGGTTTGTCTAGAAGACATCTCTAACCACCAATGGATAAATATATGGGCATCAACTGAATCCAACAAAGTATGAGCTAAACAGTTCGCAAAACATAGCTCATATGAGAAACTTACAACCAAAATAGAAATGGGAAAATTTTGGCACCAAATTTACTTCTGGAGGGAATAACTCCATGCTTAGAAGTCTGTTTTGGGCACAAGAGCAATTGATGGAAATATTATGACCCATAGAAGCCAGTGTTGGAGTCATATTTTGGGTTATGGGTTCCTAAAAATGCGTAGGAAGAGAAATAAGGCACTTGTAGCATGCATGGATAAATTGTGTAAAAGAACCTAAACTTCTCCAGACCATAAATTTTAGGTCGGAGCTCAGATTTGAGAAAACAAATAGTTGATGGAAACGTGTTGAGAATTATAAGACATCTATCAACCCATAATTTTGATTTGGGGCAGTAAAATCTCTCAAAAAGTGATAAATATATTTCTATAGTAATAAACGAGTGGCAATTGCAGCATGTGGATGTTGTAACTTTTCACTCAGAACTCAGATTGAGGCATAGGTACAGTCGTTGGAAAGATGTTTTAGAGAGGAATGCATCTAAGGAATCAAAACTTGAATTGGGGTAATGTGCTCTTCATATTATGATAATATCTATAATCCATTCCTCATATAAGAACCAAAGTTGCTTTCATGTTTTGGTGTCATTGATACATGCTTGAGACATATCCTTGGTACATTGCATATGGTTGTTATGGTTCATTGTTAGAGGCACATCTTTGTGATATTGGTATATACTTGGTATATGATCTTGGTTGATTATGATGCATTCTTGAGGTACATTTTGGTACTTGGTTTGGATACTTGATGTTGATATGGTCTATATGAGTGGATCT
>SNQJ01S0107911.1:37344-53568 GCA_010110895.2 Picea sitchensis | reverse complement strand
GTCTACCCTTCCACATTATTCCCCCAACAAATACCTCTTCTATTAATTTTAAAATGATTCGTTGAAAATTTATATAAGGAATGGTTGACCTATTCTTCCAAACTAGCTCAAATAACAATAAGGATTAATTAAAAATACGAATGCAAAAGGAGTTCCTAACCCTTTTTTATTCCTCCCCTAAAGAAATACCAATCCAGGAAAATGATAGTTAACTATAAGGGAACAATTATCTATAGAAGGGTCGATCGACCTTTCCACATTATTCCCCTATTGCAAACCTCTTCCATGAATTTCAAAAAGGATTCGCTGAATGAAGGATCAGCTGACCCTTTGACCCTTCTAAACTAGGTTAAACAATGACAAGGATGAATTAAAAATATGAATGTAAAAGGAGCAGTTGACCCTTACTTATTCTTCCCCTAAAGATATACCATTTTAAAAATGGAGAGTGGAATAGAATGGAACAATTATCCATAGAATGTCCATCCAAATTTCAAATAATGCCCCGAACATAAACATCTTACAGGGTTTTACTAGTTAGGCAATACTATACTATATGAGTTCATATTCGGGGGTTTAAAATTCTAAAAACATGAAAACAATATATTTCCTAGTATATAAGGGTCGGAGGATATTTTTAATATATTTAAAACATATGGATATTAGAGAAGGATTAGAATTAGGTATGTGACGATTAGAATTAGGTATCAATAGGTCTAAATTAGGTTAAATTAAAATAACAAATCGTTTTTCATAATCCTCATCCAGATCTTATAAGAGTTATGGCATGTCAACATATTAGAGGCAGAAGAAAAAAAGGTATTAAAAATGTCACATAAATAATGTATACCTATGATATCTATGGGACATAGGTGGTTTTCTAATTGGAAAGGTGTAATGGAAAAGTGGTTCCACAAAAACATTTTGGGAGGAATAATTTAATATCTAGTAAAATGAGGGGTATTATTTAATATGCCATGAACACACATGCTATGTCATAGGTTCACTAAGTGAACCCCCCATGGAACCTCTTCTATGATTTTGGAAATGTGATTGAAAAATTATAAATTAAAGGATTGATCAACCCTTCTATATTATGATAAACAATGAAAATGATTAATTAAAAAATTGAATGTATAAAGAGTGACAAACCCTTTGATGCAGGAGCATCTCTCCACGTCAGCCAGCCAGCCAACCAGCCGTGTCAAGTGCGTGCATTCAAGATGAAGAGAGGCGCAACCCTCATCTTTTATTGTGTAATTGAATGTAAATTTAATGTAGTAGGTTGTTGAGTTGTGAAGGCGTGCCTTTGTGCAGGCATTAGAGTAGGTAGGCCTTTAATGTTTTGTAAGGCTGAGATCTAGATCCAGATGCTCGACTAGACAGCCCATTCAATGTAATTGAATAGGGTAGGTAGATTGAAGGGAAGAGCTCTAAGAGCCCCCTCAGGTAAAATATATTTAGGGAGGATGTCATTTTTGAAGGAGAGAGTTAGTGGAATGAGAAGAGAATCTGCGAGTAGAGAGCAGAAGAGAAAGAGTCGATACCTTGTTACAGGTCGTGCTTAGGAACACCTTGTGCAAATAGGTAGTTGCCATTTTAATACAAACAGAAGCGGTTTTTCCTACATGTATTCAGTGTTGAATGAATGTCTGTGAGTGTTCTATTATGTTATGAATGTATGTTGTTATCATGCATTGCAGAAGTTGTTTTGGTTTCAGGTTTGAGAGGTCTTTGAGGTTTCATGTCAAGAGGGCATGACAGAGTAATGCGGTCTCTCAATACCAGTGCACTGAAGCACTTCTGAATTCTATGGGTTCAGATAAAGGCATGCCAAGAGGGCACAGCAGCTGAAATCAACAAATCAGTGAAGACCTCAAGGTTGCTAAACACCTTGGAGGCTAGGTTGTGGGAGAAAACACAGTTGCAGACAGAATCTCTGAGGAGTTTTGTGAAGCTCTTCCAAGTGTGCATTGAGCATATGCACAATGGTGCATTGAAAAGAACTCTGTTGTGAGTTATTAGGAAGTCAGAATCACTGAGGATTCTTGACACTCTGCCAAGAGGGCATTGAGAACAGGCACAGAGCATTGGGAAGAACTCTATTGTGAGTTCTTAAGGAAAGCCAGAATCACTAAGGATTCTGAGGGGCTCTGCCAAGTGGGCATTGAGTAGGTGTAAGGAGTGCACAGAGGATAGAACTATTGAATGTTCTGGGAGAAGATACTCTTCCAGGAGGGCATTGAGAAAATGTGCAGACAGACACAGGAGAAGAGAACTCTTTGAGTTCTGGAATTTAAAGGAAGAGTCCACTGAGGGATCTTCATAGGGTTGTTGAACACCCTGCAGACTTAGCAAGAGGTTGCTTGAGTGAGAAATAGCCAGGAGGGAATTACATTCTCCATCTGTGGGAGAAGAAAGAAGGATAAAATCCCTTAGGGGTCTAAGCATTTGAGAAGCTCATGAGAGACAACACTGTGTGTGTGTGAAGACTCTACAGAGGCACAGAAGTCAAAGAATCCCTTGCGGATTCAAGGAGAAAATATTAGGAGGAACAACGTCATGGAGAACGCAGGTGAGGCTTAAAAGATGAGAGATCGCAGGAGGAACTAGACAAAGGTTGAAGGCCTTTGAGTTTTGGTAAATCCTCCCAAGGCTAGGAAGAAAGGAGCAAAGTTCAGGAGGGAGCAATGCCAGTCATTGGATCAACCAAAGAGATCTGGACCATTGGAAGGTTTTCACATCCAGGGAGAATTAGAGCGAGCATATAGAAGAGGAGATCGTTAGTCATCGGATCTCACTCAGATAACCATATACCGTTGGATCAGTTGAAGATGTGAGGAGTTTAGCATCTGGAGTAAGCGTACAGGAAGAACGGATCTGGACCGTCAGATCTTGGTCCAATTACTCGTCAACCGTCCGATCTGACAGGAGATGCACGAGGTTTACCTTCGTGAATAGGAGGTTGAATGTCCTGATGAGAGGCATGGCCATCGGAATATCGACATTCGTGAAATCGAGAGTCACGATGACATGAGATCGAGAATTTTCATAGTGAAAATCTTGGAATCAATCTGAGCTGTCCATCATAGGAGGACACGTGGCAGAAATAAAGAACCTGTTGGTATTTTGGTGATCGAGGGTTCAAGTTGACAGAGAAAGTGTGTCATCGGAGCATCGTAAGTCACAATATCCCGAGGTTGAATCAAGACCATCCATCTTGAGGGGATGCATGGCATAAATCCGAGGGCTCGGGAAAAGTCCCGAAAGGGGAGAGTCCATCGACACATCGGGATTAGACAGATTGTGAATCTTGAGCACAAAGGATCAGGTTTCTTTATGGTGAAAAACCCGAATTGAATCAGAGCCATCCATCGGTTGGGACACGTGGGTGAGATCGAGAGTCCATAAGCATATCATGAGTCCTGATGATAGGATGTCGTGACATTTTGACATTTAAAACCGTGAAATAGAAATATTGGATAAGGGTCATCCATCTGTTGGGGGACACATGGCGGAGATCCAAGCTATTGGGGAAAGTCCCGATAGAAAAGTCAAATCGGTGCATCGGGGTTTGGCGTTTTGCAAATCCCGAGGACAAGACTTCAAGAGCATCAGAAGTCGCAAAATTGTGAGAAGCGATCAGGACCATCCATCAGAGGAGGACGCGTGGCAGAGATCCAGGCATTCAGGAATTTTCCCAAAAGGAAATTCGTCCATCGGCATTACGGGAAATCAGGATTCGGAGAATCGGGAATCCTGATGACATGGGGTTTATGCATTTCGGCATTTGAAAGTTTGAAACCCCGATAGGAGATAAGGTTGCAGTCTTGTGAGATAGCGGTCACGTGGGCCAAGAGTTTAGCTAGGAGGGATAACACAAAAAGGCGTGTATCGGCGAATTGGCTCATCAGAGATCGGGGATTCAAGAGGATAGGGAACTCTTGACATCGGGAATTAGAAAACCCCAAAACCCGAAAGTATATGCATTTTCCTGTTGTGGAAAGAACAAAGGTCGTATGCAAAGGCTGTGACAGAGAAAGAAGGACCTGTGGATCGGGTTTTGACAGAGATTCCACTATGGAATTGAAAGAGCCACTCTGGCTCGAGGGTAAAATTAGAACGATCCTTAAGACCAGGAGGTCAGCATAGAGGCCTTACTGAGGCAGAGGTGGCGGGACTGCGTCAAGTGGTATCAAAGAAAAAAATATGTTTGTATATTTCAAGCAGAGGGATGAGGCAAAAGAAGACAGGGTTGTTGAAGACTCTGTGGTGATTCGTTGCAGTCAGGCTACGATCAAGAAGACAGTCAGGAGGACTATAGGGAGAGGTTGAAGAACTCAGGTTTGTGGAGTGACAACAACGGGTTTTCTAAGAGAGAAGACAGAGACAACAACATGGCTACTGAAGGCCATAGGTATGCTGAAAGGAAAATCCCAGAGTTGATGAGCGAAGACGAAAGCGGGAAATAACTTGCCAACATCAGGGAAAGAATAGAAAATCTTGCATTGCGGATGCAACAGAAAGCCAAGCCGAGATGGGTGTATGAATGGCCCATGGGGAAGGCAAAAGAAAAATGGTTAGTCAAGGAGTTGATGGCTAGAAGATAGCATAGGCTGGTAAGAGGATGGTTGAGGCATGCTGAAAACCTCGACGGACCTGAGGAGATGGTTCAGGTATGTGAACAAGAGATTGGGAGAATTCTCGGTGAAGAGAATGAAATGGGATCAACTGAAGATCTCAAGAACTGCCAGGAGGGCAGAGAGGAAATCCTAGTTTGCCAGGTGGGAAAGGAGTTGAGATCACTGCGGGATCTCAGAGACTGTCATGAGGAAATTCAGGGAATTTCATATTTCTAGCTGGTCAATGAAATGAGGTCGCTGCGATATATCGAAGACTACCAGGAGGGTAGTGGAAGCATATCAGATTGCCAGGTGGGAAGAGATGAGCATTCGAGACTATCGGAAAGTCTCATGGACTCGAAGGTGAGTTCAATACAGCAAGGAGTACTAATGAATATGGGATCAATTGATCTCATAATATTCCAGGAGGGCAGTCAACAGATCCCATATTTCCAGGTGTGCAGGGATGAGCAAATGAGTTGGGATCAACCAGAAAAGATGACAGAGCAGGTGAGCTCAGGGATGGATTTAGATCAGCATATGTGGCTGAAAAAGGAGGAAGATCGAAGAAATATTCTAATTATTGGGGGAATTAAGATATTCCTACCATTTTCCCAGGAGGAGGTAGAAATCTGTGTTGTAGATGCAGCAATAGCAGAAGAAGGACAGCTAGTTGAGACTGTCAGGGAAGAAGAATTGGAGCAGACTCTAGAATTTTCCCAAGCAGACGAAGAAGAAGATGAACATTCTGAGGAGTGTCTCAATTCTTTCATCCATGAAGCTGAGGAAGTTGTAGCACCGAAGCTAACCGTAGGAGAAGCAGGAGATAATGATGAACATTCTGAGGAATGGCTCAATATTTTCAGCAAGGAGACTGAAAAGACTACAACCTGGGAGTTTGCAGAAGAATAAGAAGAAGAGGCAGCCAACTTTTTCTTTGCTGATCTGTATGAACATATTGAAGCCCTGGAGAGAAGGGTGAAAGTGAAAGGCATGCACATCCAACAGATGAAGTTGGAAGCTGAATAAGAAGGCATGGGAGATCACAGTGATCTGCCCATGTGCCGAAAATTTTTGCAGCTAAGGAGACTGCATGAACAGGGCCAGCCATTGGAGCAGCTGGATGAAGTGATAGAAGACATCAGAAGGCTGATGGTAGAATTAGCAGGAACTTCCAGCAAGGAGAAGCTCGGCAGAAGAGAAGCAGCAGCACAACAGCAACAACAACAGCAAATAGATGGAGCGGATGAACAACTCCAAAGGATGATTTGGGATCCAGGAGGATTTCCACAGCTGAGATGGGAAGCTCATGAGAAACAGCTCATGAATTTTTACAGCTGAGGAGTATGATGCAGGAGCATCTCTCCACGTCAGCCATCCAGACAACCAACTGTGTCAAGTGCATGTATTCAAGATGAAGAGAGGTGCAGCCCTCATCTTTTATTATGTAATTGAATGTAAATTTAATGTAGTAGGTTGTTGCGCTGTGAAGTCATGCCTTTGTGCAAGAATTAGAGTAGGTAGGCCTTTAATGTTTTGTAAGGCTGAGATCTAGATCCAGATGCTGGACTAGACAACCCATTCAATGTAATTGAATAGGGTAGGTAGATTGGAGGGAAGAGCTCTAAGAGCCCTATCAGGTAAAAGAGATTTAGGGAGGATCTCATTTTTGAAGGAGAGAGTTAGTGGAATGAGAAGAGAATATGCAAGTAGAGAGTAGAAGAGAAAGAGCCGAGACCCTGTTACAAGCCGTGCTCAAGAACGCCTTGTACAAACAAGCAGTTGCCATTTTAATACAAACAGAAGCAGTTTTTTTTATATGTATTCTGTGTTGAATGAATGTCTGTGAGTGTTCTATTATGCTATAAATGTATGTTGTTATCATGCATTACAGGAGTTGTTTTGGTTTCAAGTTTGATAAGTCTTTGAGGTTTCATGTCAAGAGGGCATGACAGAGTAATGTGGTCTCTTAATACCAGTGCACTGAAGCACTTTTGAATTCTGTTGGTTCAGACAAAGGCGTGCAAGGAGGGCACATTAGCTGAAATCAACAACTCAATGAAGACATCAAGGTTGTTGAACACCTTGGAGGCTATTCTGTGGGAGAAAACACAGTTGTAGACAGAATCTCTGAGGAGTTATGTGAATCTCTACCAAGTGGGCATTGAGAATATGCACAGTGGTGCATTGAAAAGAACTCTGTTGTGAGTTCTTAGGAAGTCAGAATCACTGAGGATTCTTGACACTCTGCCAGAAGGGAATTGAGCACATGCACAGAGCATTGGGAAGAACTCTATTGTGAGTTATTAAGGAAAGCCAGAATCACTAAGGAATTTGAGGGGCTCTACCAAGTGGGCATTAAGTAGGTGTAAGGAGTTCACAGAGGACAGAACTATTGAATGTTCTGGGAGAAGATACTCTGCCAGGAGGGCATTGAGACAATGTGCAGACAGACACAGGAGAAGAGAACTCTTTGAGTTCTTGAATTTAAAGGAAGAGTCCACTGAGGGATCTTCACAGGGTTGTTGAACACCCTGCAGACTCAGCAAGAGGTTGCTTGAGAGAGAAATAGCCAGGAGGGCATTACATTCTCCATATGTGGGAGAAGAAAGAAGGATAAAATCCCTTAGGGGTTTGATCATTTGAGAAGCTCAGGAGAGACAACACTGTGTGTGCGTGAAGAATCTATAGAGGCGTAGAAGTTAAAGAATCCCTTGGGGATTCAAGGAGAAAATCTCAGGAGAAACAACGTCGTGGAGAATGTAGGCGAGGCTTAAAAGCTGAGAGCTCGCAGGAGGAACCAAACAAAGGTCGAAGGCCTTTGAGTTTTGGTAAATCCTCCCAAGGCTGGGAAGAAAGGAGAAAAGCTCAGGAGGGAGCAACGTTGGTCATTGGATCAGCCGAAGAGATATGGACTGTTGGAAGGTTTTCACGCCCAGGGAGCATCAGAGCGAGCATATAGAAGAGGAGATCGTTAGTCATTGGATCTCACTCAGATAATCATAGACCGTTGGATCGGTTGAATATGCGTGGAGTTTAGCCTTTGGAGTAAGCGTACAGGAAGAACATATATGGACCGTCAGATCTTGGTCCAATTACACTTCATCCGTCGGATCTGATAGGAGATGCACGAGGTTTACCTTCATGAACAAGAGGTTGAAAGTCCCGATGAGAGGCATGGCCATCGGGATATCAACATTTGTGAAATCGGGACTCACGATGACATGAGATCGAGAATTTTCATAGTGAAAATCCCAGAATCAATCTGAGTCGTCCATCATAGGAGGACACATGGAATAAATCGAGAACCCATCAGTATTTTGGCGATCGGGGGTTCCAGTTGACAGAGAAGTGTGTCATCAAAGCATCGTAAGTCGTGATATCCCGAGGTTGAATCAAGACCGTCCATCTTGAGGGGACGCATGGCGTAAATCTGAGGGCTCAAAAAAAGTCCCGAAAGGGGAGATTCCATCGGCACATCAGGATTCGGTAGATCGTGAATCCTGAGGACAAGGGATCAGGTTTCTTTATGGTGAAAACCTCAAATTGAATCAGAGTCGTCCATCGGTTTTTACACGTGGGCGAGATCGGGAGTCCATCGGCATATCGGGAGTCCTGAGGACGGGATGTCAGGACATTTTGACATTTAAAACTGTGAAATAGCGAGATTGGATCAGGGTCATCCATCTGTTGGGGGACACGTGGAGGAGATCCAGGCTATTGGGGAAAGTCCCGATAGAAAAGTCAAATCGACGCATCAGGGTTCGATGTTTCACGAATCCTGAGGACAATACTTTCGGAGCATCAGAAGTCGCAAAATCGCGAGAAGCGATCAAGATTGTCCATCAGAGGAGGACGCGTGGTAGAGATATAGGCATTCGGGAATTTTCCCGAAAGGAAATTTGTCCATCAACATTACGGGAAATCGAGATTCGGAGAATCGGGAATCCTGATGACATGGGGTTTATGTATTTCGGCATTTGAAAGTCTAAAACCCCGATAGGAGATAAGGTTGCGGTCTTGTGAGATAGCGGTCACGTGGGCCAGGAGTTAGCCAGGAGGGATAACATGAAAAGGTGTGTATCGACAGATTGGCTCATCGGAGATCGGGGATTCAAGAGGACAGGGAACTCTTGACATCGGGAATTAGAAAACCCTGAAACCTGAAAGTATATGCATTTTCCTGTTGTGGAAAGAACAACGGTCGTATGAAAAGGCCGTGACAGAGAAAGAAGGACCTGTGGATTGGGTTTTGATAGAGATTCCACTTTGGAATCGAAAGAGCCACTCCAGCTCGAGGGTAAAATTAGAACGATCCTTAAGACCAGGAGGTCAGCGCAGAGGCCTTTACTGAGGAAGAGGTGGTGGGACTGCGTCACCCTTCTGTATTCACCTAAAGAGATATAATTCTAGGAGAAAATATATCTAGAAGGGTTGATCAACATTTCCACAATATTACCCGCAACGGAAATCAATTATATGATATATAGTGAGTTAGTACTTGTATTTCTAAAAATATGCAATAACCAGATTAATTAATATAACAATTCATACAATTATGTAAAAAATATTACCACTAGTATTATTGATGCAAATAAATAAGTGTACATGTCGTAACAAAGTCACTATGTGTTTTCATTTCCATCCCTTCTATTAGAAAGAAGGGTGTTTTACATTGATGAATATGGTTTCCTCTCGATGGGATACCCACATGAAGACATAAATGGAACTTATAGGAGGTCATCATTTCAAATTAAGAAAAAAGACATATTTTCACTGCTACAGATGGTGAAAACTTATAGATGTGAAACTCACAATTTCTTCATCTCATATCTAATTCATGAATTTTTTGACTTACAAAAGCTTTATGGATCCACACTTGTTGGGAAATAACCACAAGATAATTGGTATCAAAGGATGCCACTACTTCAAATTCCAACTTATTGATGACACACCAATCATGCAATATAAAGCCTCGATTGATAATGGAAGGGAAAAATATTGGCATCTAGCCATGATAACTTATTGGGAGAATATCTACAAGGATTTGGTCATGCATTTTATGATCAATGAGCACTCAAGCAATAATTTTTAGCCATCCACAATGTGGGATATAAACAACAACATTGATATACGACCCAAACATGAAGTCATGAAACCTACTTGAGGGATAATGTCCACATTATAGGGGATCATTATGTTGGACCTATATATAACAATTCCATAGATGAATTTCCTAGTACAATTTCCTTGTAAAATTTGTATAAGATATTTGGAGANAGTCATGAAACCTACTTGAGGGATAATGTCCACATTATAGGGGATCATTATGTTGGACCTATATATAACAATTCCATAGATGAATTTCCTAGTACAATTTCCTTGTAAAATTTGTATAAGATATTTGGAGAATGATAATAATGGATTGATGATGGACATAACTACATCGTTGGTATGATTAGGCGCAGTCGCATAGAGCTCCTCTTGGTTTTGAGAATAGTTCATTCTCTACTAAACAGGGGCTACCACGTGAAGGTGGAAGCTCTAATTATGCCCCCCCCCCCTCACGTCACTCTCAATTTCCCCATATTAACTAATTTGAAATTATAAAGAACATGTATCATAATGTTAAGCCCTAAATAGTGGCTCATTACCCCTTAATTGGGGCATATTACATTAGTAATGTTATTTTATTTATGTCGGATGTATTCCACTAGTTGTAATTATACCTCTTAGTCTCCTATATATACCAAGGAGACATTTTCATTTTGAATCATCTTGGAATTGTACATTTATGTGGGAATAAGGAGGTTTCCCCCTCGAAGAGGATTATTATCTGAATTTCTCTCTTTTTCAAGGTGTTGAGTACTTATTCTGAGGTTTTTCTATGCTATATTGATATTTCATTGTTAACATATGGTATCAGAGCTCAAGGTCTTGGGGTTTCGCTGCTACATCTGAGACACCATGGAATTTTCACTATAAATTTTTTTCTACAATGTTTCAGAAGGAAATATGTGGATGATATTTAGTAGACAGATCAAGGTACGTTGGGTTAAAATTTCATCTCATGAGGCCTCATACTTTTGGAGATACAACCTGTGTAAGATAGGGTTCTGGAATCATCTTGAACTGAGGCATTGTGGAATTTTCTCTATAAAATATTTTATGTAACGTTTCAGACCATGAACTCAGATGGATATTCATAGAGATTAGGAAGGTACCTATGGTAAAATTTTCATATTCTAGTTTATCTTATATTTGTAGATAAACCCTGTGAAAGATAGGGTATTTGACTAGTCCTATTGACTAGTCTCAAGAAGGTGTTCCAGGTAAAACTATCATAACTTCTTCATAGAGTATACAAAATGAGTGAGACTAGTTGCATTGGATAGTGGACAGTCTGTTGTATTTTGGGTACAAGTTTCATAATTTTATATCAACTATTTTTTTGCGGGGCACACTATACAAGTGAGATCTCCTGGAAAGGACAAAAAGCATCAAGTTGTGGGGAAGTTACCATAAATTCCACTTGGAAAATCCAATTTTAATCAGACCTGTGGCATTGCAGAGAAGAAATATTAAAGAACTACAAAAAATAAAGTTTCATACCCATAAGGACTGAAACTTTGGAGATACTACAGAAGAAAGATTGTCTAGAAGAACCACCTCAAAATCAAGGCTCAAAAGTGATACTTGGCCAAAATTCCACCCAAAAAGGGAACTTCTACACCAAATAAGCCTCCATAAATTCCTACTTGGACTCTTGATGAAGGTGAAGAAATGCGTAGGGACATAAATGAATTACAAAAGAAGATAGTGACAAAAGATGAACTACAAGGGATGACGGATTCAACTGAAGCTAAATTGGAGGCAATAATGGATACTAAGATGGATGGTTTAAAAAGGGATATCGTGGAAGGAATGAAAAAATTCCTAATAGAGAGGACACCTTAAATTGAAAATGTGTCCCATGAAATTCATGATGAGGACACAAGGAAGATGAATCAAGAATGGAGAAACTCCAAATTTGGGTTGAAGACCAACCAAGTTACTAAGATCGATATGAGGAATTTTGATGGCAAGGATGCAATCACATGGATACTTCAGATGGAGCAATTCTTTGATCTACATAATGTGCCACATACACAAAAGGTACGAAATGCTTCTTTATATTTAGAACCCAATCAATTTGTATGGTATCTATGGCATTGTTCTCGCAAATCACTCGTCACTTGGACAATTTTCATGGAAGAAATAATAGCACACTATGAGGATACAAGGAGCAATACCTTCTTTAGCCAAATGATAAATCTCAAGCAAAAGGGTTCAATTACAGAGCACATTGAGAACTTCCAAAGATTGAATATAAAGGTAACAGATATTCCATATGAGCACTTGATTGATGTATTCATAGGAACTTTAGAGGATAACATTCAACATGAGGTTCGCCTTTGGGAACCCAAATCATTGGAGAATGCATTTAGGGTGGCAAGAAATGTTGAAAGTAAAAATATGGCTATGGATACTAGAAGGATCAATCCTAACAACTATAGAGAGAATAATTCTCCTTATTTTAAAACACCTCAACCTACAAGTTTGACACCTCAACAATTGGAGGAAAGAAAAGAAAAAGATTTATGCTTTAATTGTGACAACAAGTACAGTAAGGGACATAAGTGTGGTGAGAAGAAATTATTCTACATAGATTGTGAAGAGGAAGAAGAATAAGAACAAGAACCATCTCAAGATGAAAACGTAGAAGAAATTTCATCTAAAGAGTTGACTCCCACGATATTGTGTAATGAATTGACTGGAATTAGAACTCCTCAAACCCTCAAGATCAAAGGATATATCAAAAAGGAAAAGGTAATAGTCCTAATTGATTCTGGAAGTACTCATAATTTCATTCACTATAAATTAGACAAAGATCTCAATTTCTTTGTATATCCAGCGCTAGAGTTTCAAGTAATGATTGCATATGGAGGAACTATCAATTGCTCAGGAAAATTCAATAAGATCAATCTTACTATGGGGGAATATGTAATGAATAGTCCAATGATTTCTATACCCATGAGTGGTGCTAATGTTGTACTAGGAATCCAATGGTTACAATCATTAGGAATGGTGGCTTTTAATTTTCAAGAAATTTTCATGAAATTTTCATTGGAAGGAAAAGAATTTGAGTTAAGAGGTATCATAGGGAAACTAGGTAAGGTGATAAGCTCTAATGGCATGACAAAATTATTGAAAAAATGGCATCAAGGTGTTATTTCACAACTATGCTCACTAGATGTTTAAACATCCAAGACATCTAGCACTCGGGATTTTTAAAAACCTACCATAGGGTCAAGAAGGAATTTTTTTGGGATGGCCCTAAAACTGATGTTCAAAGTTTTGTGGAAGAAATTTTGGTTTACCAAAAAAATAAGGTGGAAACAATTAAGACCCTTGGTCTTTTACAACCATTATCCATCCCAAGTCATTGTTGGGAGGAGGTTTCCATTGATTTCATCATAGGGTTACAGAAGTCTGAAGGAAATAGTGTCATCATGGTGATTGTTGATAGACTGACCAAGTATGCACACTTTTGTGCACTCTCTCATCCCTTCAAACCCAGTACGGTTGCCACCGCATTCATGGAGACAGTTCAAAAGCTACATGGCAGCCCAAAGATTATTGTAAGTGACAGAGATTCCATCTTCACTGCACATTTTTGGACAGAATTATTTTCCTTTTTGGGTTCTCAATTGGCTCATAGCTCATCCTGTCATCTGCAATCTGATGGACAAACTGAGATAGTGAACAAATGTCTAGAAGGTTACCTCCATTTCTTTTTCTCTTATAAACAAACACAATGGTTCAAATGGTTACCCTTGGCTGGTGGTATAACACTTCCTTTCATACTGCAAAAACAATTACACCATTTATGGCACTCTATGGATACCACCCTCCTTCCATCACTTCTTCTCTAAAAGAAAAATCTAAGGTTCAAGCAGTGGAACATCACATCAAGCATCAACAACAAGTTCTCCAAATATTAAAGGACAACCTATCCATAGCACAAAATTGCATGAAAAAACAAGCAGATCAACATCGTAGTGAAAGACATTTTGAAGTAGGAGATTGGGTGTTTTTAAGACTACAACCATACAAACAAATGTCCCTCAAGCAAGCCAAAAAGGATAATAAATTATCACCAAAGTACTATGGCCCTTATAAGGTGTTGCAAAATATTGGTACTATGGCATACAAATTGGAGTTGCCTGCATCTTCACAAGTACACCTAGTTTTCCATGTTTCATGCTTAAGGAAGGTTATAGGTGACAAGATCCCGGTTCAAACTATATTTCCATAACTTGGCGAGGAAGGAAAAATCATATTGGATCCTAATTCCATCACTGACATAAGAATTCTCCAGTTGAGGAATAGATCCATTTCAGAGTATCTCATTAAATGGAGGAAACTACCGGCTGAAGATTCCACTTGGGAAGATGAGTCTTTTATACTGAAGCATCCAAATTTACTCAAGCGTTGCGGACAACACTTGTCTCAAGGGGAGGGGCATGTTAATCCCTAAATAGTGGCTCATTACCCCTTAATTGGGGCATATTAAATTAGTAATGTTATTTTATTTATGTCGTCTTTATTCCATTAGTTGTAATTATACCTCCTAGTCTCCTATATATACCAAGGAGACATTTTCATTTTGAATCATCTTGGAATTTTACATTTATGTGGTCATAAGGAGGTCGCCCCCTTGAAGAGGCTTATTATCTGAATTTCTCTATTTTTCAAGGCATTGAGTACTTATTTTGAGGTTTTTCTATGCTATATTGATATTTGGTTCATAACAATATACTATATTATACAAAATAGAAACAAATAAAGATCATATAAAAGATATAAACACATACCTCTTATTTTCAACAATTAAATATCATTCATCTTCTTCTTCATCCAGTTCAACATCTGTATCAGGATCTCATTCAGAATCGATATTGGTCAAAGGCTCATTCCTATCAACATCATCATCAACGTCATTTTCACTGCTATAGTTATCGATATCATCAATGAGATCGTCATATCCTACATTTGGATGATCAACCTCTTCAACTTCTTCATCTGACACACCAACTACATGAGCCACCTACTCTTGATCTTCATAATTATGATCTTCTTCCTTGTTATCATCTTCATCCTCAGCTACATGATTGTACTTAACTGGTCTTCCTCTTGGATCATATCTAACAACGTATTACCAACCTTCTTTACCAGGTACCTCTGAGTAAAATACTTTTTCACATTGACTTGGAAGAACATAAGGCTCTGTACCCAGTTCAAATTCCCTTGTATTAACCATGGTAAATCCATTATCATGCTCAATAAAAGTTCTTTCAGGATCACGTTCATGCATCTGTAGCCTGTACCATTTAACCTCAAACAAAACTATTTTAAAGGAATTAAAATCACACTCAATTATATCCTCCAAATAGCCATAGTACTTATTCTCAGTTTCTTCTAGATTTCTGTCACTTCTAGAGGAAATGTTGGTGACCTTAAACACTGGAGTTATCCCACAATCTGAGGTTTTCATCTTATCATCCAACATTTTGATACGAAATTTATGACCATTACACCACATAGCCTTGTGATGTTTCAACTACAACATGGAAAACAAGTAAAAAATAAATTGTGAATTAATAATCCTCATATAGGACTTACTAAATATATATTTCAATAATTAAACAAACGAAATACATTGAAATTTTGGGAAAAAACTAGGAAAATGTGGGTAACAAATTTAACTTGTTTGTTTATCTTTTAAACCAAAGGCTAAATCAACTTCCCTTGATGTAAGATCTGGAAATTGATATCGATGATGATGCATTGTTTTAATCATATTACTCACCCCTTCCCATGATAACCTACCAAAGTATTCTTCAGTATATTCTATCCAATGATCCATCCAATCAAGGTTGTTTTTAATGTATAAATGTAAATCATCCCACTCTCGAGCAACTATATGATAGAATAACAATTTAATATTATTAATTATTTATTGTTAATAAATGAATAATTTAATAGATGTGTAATATATTAAATCTATGTCAACATCTAATAATTACCTTTCACAGTCCTCATTTTACCTTTCCCCAATAGGACCCCCCTTCAAATTTGTTGATGGAGTTGAGATTCCAAATGCAAGGCACATTCATATTTTCTGCTAATTTAGGTAGATATTGACTAATATACACCATGAATTTATATATCATATATCCCTCAACCATAGAACCCTCCAAATGTGCTCTTTGTCTAACAAAAGCCTTCAGTGACTTCAACTGCCTCTCCACCATCCACATCGACCTTGTGTGGACTGGTCCACATAATTCAATTTCCTCAACTTGGTGTATGAGGTAGTGTTCTTGTGCATTGAAAAATGGTGGAGGTAGATACTATTGCATTTGACACATTAGTCGGGGAATTCCTCTCTTCCAATACCTTATATCTTCTTTATGGATTTATTTTGATGATAGCCACCTACAAATGTCGATGCAATAAAATAATATCAAGGCATACATAAATTTGCAGATAAAAGATA
>SNQJ01S0107911.1:24017-36783 GCA_010110895.2 Picea sitchensis | reverse complement strand
TCAACAAATTGAAATTAACACTAATTAATTATGGGACAAAATGAAATTAATACTAATGAAATTAACCAAAGATTTATATAATAGGTCATACATAAATAATTTTCGTACCTTGACGATTTCTAATATATTCCAACTTCCATAGGCGAGGTGTCATTCTTAGTGGTTTTTTTCCATTTTATTCTTTACCATTGAACTTTGCTTCATATGTAGTTCAATAACTATGGTTCTTAGGCAGAAAGTGCCTATACTCATCAAACACTTCATTTGATAAACTCCTTGAACGACGAGATTTTATCCTAGGACCACAAACTGCGCATGCAAATTTACCCTTTGTTTGAATACCTACAAGATATATGAATAAATGCAACATCAAATTAGAGTTACAATTTAAAATAATGCATGATTGTTTCAAAAAAGATATATAATATTAAATCACAAAAATAAAGTAACAATATACCACAAAAATGTGTTAACCCGGGAGCATCATGAATTTTCCATGATAGTATTCCATGGAATTGAAATCATATTTTCCCTATTGGTCTAGAGATGTCATACATAGTGACGCCAACCCATAACTTCAACAACTCATCAATGAGAGGCTCAATATATACGTTCATATCTTTAACCTGGTACCTACCTGATTGGTTCAACCTATTGCATGATTAATTATACTTATCTAGATGTCATGATATATAAAATAAATAATTACCATGCACGAAACAAATAAATGAAATATTTTGTCATTCTTTAAAGAAAATAAAAGATAATTAAATACCTGGAACGATCATTGCCAACATTGTGTGCTCTCTCTTGATAGACATCTAAGGAGGAAGGTTATTGTTTATAACAAAAGCAGGCCACACTGAGTGTAACCGTTATGACAACAAGCCTCACATAACAAGTGCAAAATTTGTTTTTTGTGTGTGTGTATGTAGGAAGGTAATAATGACATTATACTCAACATCGCAACACGACGATGAACACAACGCATGCAACTCACGCCACAACAAATATAATGACCTAACATAAAAGCACATCAATCACCTGGAAGCAATGTATGACATTCAACCGATGAAGAATAAGAATGACTACCCTCTCATCCTACCCTGCAATGGTTAGGACCTCCGGGACACATAAGCAATGCTCAAGCCTAGGTTCCCATCGATTTTGAAAATTTAAGGTCTCAAGGATGGCGACTTTTCTGAGGAACAAGGAGGTGTCCACATCCCGCCCAATACAAGCAGACCAAGACTACTAAGCTAAGGACAATCATCCTAACAAACCAACGCACCTGAAATTAATTACACAAGTAACTAGAACCCTTATAGTGAGCAAAAACAATCACATTGAATGTTTACAAACCACGTATAAACATTAATTAATATTAAACAACAACCATTAATCAAGGCTAAAAGGTCGTTATCTATGACTTAAATTGGTGTTAATTACAGATCAATTAACCAGTATAAATTCCATTAGTCAACGAGTTACCCATCGAACTTAACATGAATTACGACTCAAATTTAGCGAGTTTGGGTTACCAATTAGGTGATATCTATAAATCCAACTAACCATAAACTTGAATAACAACATTAACATTCTTAAAGTGGAATGCTACCTATAGCACTTATGAATAGTTTAACCTCAACATTAGTCTAGATATAATGACTGAACTAACCACACTAGCTGTTTATTATCATTAAGGAGGAAACTGCCAACTAATAACATTGTTGTAGCAAATCAACAATGTAATTACATATATGTTACATAACAATTTATTACAACAGTTAACAAGGCATTTAACATAATGATTAACATAATCAATTAATTGAACAATAACAGGGTAGTTTGCATGACTATTTTCATAACAAGTATTATAGCACTAAAAAGGCGATTATCATGTTAATTAACATAACAATTAATATAACAGTAGCAAGGCAATTTATATGACAGTTAACATAACGATTAATAGCGCAAAAACAAGGCAATTTAAATAATTGTTAACCATTTAACTCGTTGCACATTTAATCAATAAGTAGGAATCTGCTGACCATTCACAGTGTTGTAGCAATTGTTCTGGCATTTAGTAAGGCAATTAATATAGCATTTAACATTGCAATTAACAAGCCAATTAACTGTAGAAATTGTTCTGGTAAATTTGTGTTCATTTGATGCCGACTAGGCCCCTCTACCTCGGCCACAGTCTCTGTGCTAACCTCTCGATCTTAATGGATCGTTCTGATTTCACCTTCAAGCCAAAGTCACTCTTTCGATTCCTCACTAGAATATCTGTTAAAAACCTGATTCACAGGTCCTTCCTTTTCCCCTGTCACGTCTTCTATGCATACCTGATCTCTTCCCAACATAAATTTCAGGTTTCAGGGTTTCGCGATTCCCATTGTCGAGAACCTCAGTCTTCTCAATCCCCCGATATCTGATATGCCAATTTACCAAAATGGATTTTAACTTCAGTTATCCCCCTCGGCTATACCTTGGGTCTACATGACCTCCCCTTATATGAACGCAATCCCTTTCGGGTTTTCCCGACTCAAGCGCCCGACCTCTTGGTCTCTTGACTCCCGAATTGTCAATTTTCGAAGTGTCGAAATGACCTTGCCTTTAAGGATTTTCCCTGAACTCCTAGATTGTTTCCACAGTCCCCCTCAAGATGGACGGTCCTCATCACTTCACAATCTTGGGAAATCAAATGCTTATGGGTTCTTTCCCTCGAAACTCCCGAAGTTCCAATTCCTGACCTCCTATATGATGAAGTGACGCCAGCTAGCCCCACAACGGAGCTTTCCACCTTGTCCAGGTTTTGAACTTCACAGTTCCAAAATGTGCGTGCTTCCTGTCTTCAGGATTCATGAAACGTCGAATCCTGAAATTCCGATGGACTCTCCTATCAGGATTTTTCCCGAACTCTCAAATTTCTACCACGCATCCTCCTATGGTGGACGATCTTCGATCATTTCGTGATTTCGAGAAATCAAATGTCAATGTCCTCCTTTCCTCTTGAACCTCAAAGTCCCGACATGAAAAATGTTGATGGGCTCTTGGTCGTTGCCACGTGTCTCAACTGACGGACGGTCCTGATTCAGTCTCAGGATTTTGTGACTTGCGATTCCCCGATGTTGCAGTTTCTATGTTAACTCAAAACCTCGGTAGCTGAAATACTGATGGGTTCCAGATCTCTGCCACGTGTCTCAACAGATGGACATTCCAGAACAAAATCGGGTTTTTCACTATGAAGTGACCCGATCTCCTGTCCTCGAGACTTTCGATATCCCGAATTCCGAAGTCCCGATATCCCAATGCCTTTTGGGGCTTTCGCTCTGCTTGCAAGAGTTTAACCCTTGTGAAACTCCTGTCAAATCCCATGACTGACGGGTATCTAAGTGAGGATGACAGCTCATGCTCTCTTGAGCTTGAAACTTGGAAACAGTCATAACCTCCTTGCTTCTCTGTCAGATCGGACGGCTGGTGAGATTTCACAAATTCTCTACGAAGAATGTTGACCATTCGTCTCTTCCCTTCGATGACTTCACAAGTTCGAATCCTCCTAAGGTTTTCCATGAATTTGAGTCTTTCAAGAAACTCCTGCACACACTCCTTCTAGAAAACCTTCAAACACTTCAGTGTTGAACGCCTTCGACTCCACGCGCTCCTTGTAGCAGCAGTCCTTCAATAGTTTCTTGGGTTTCAAACCCTGGATTCAAGATTGGTCTATGTGCACCTTGCAGGACTCCTTTGTCAAATATGCCCTTCAGAGGAAATGAGAACAAAATATAACCTATCTGAGCTTTCAGAGACAAAACCTATGAACCCTTTTGTCAATGCACTCCTTGCGGACAATTCAACAACACTCCTTGTAGGAACTCTCGCTCAGACAGAGAAACAATTGAAACTCATTTCCTAACTCTTTCTCTCTCAGACTTCAAAAATAATCCTGAAATCATTCATAAGCAAATGTATAACAGAAAGAGTAAAACCATGAACATACCATTCAACATGCACATACAAGAAACGAATACAACACCATGAATTTGAATTAAGACTTCTTCTATTAACTCAAATCTCTGTACATGGGTGTTTTTCAAACACAGTTTCTCTATTCCAGATCTGTAAGCTCTTATCTTGGTAATGTTCTTCACTATCATACAATACTACAATGAGGGTGTCTATATCCGTTTTCCCTCCACTCCTAAAACTGTCTAATCTGAGAATTCAAAGCTACCTACTAACATAAATGCCTTATTAGTCCTTCAGATGAGAGCGGGTCGCTCAAGGTCCTTTACAATATATAAGTATGCCTCTCCCTAGCTATGACATTTACGTTTGGCGCATCCATCTTCAAAAAAAAATTTAAACAATTTATCATGTGTCTAAAATGTGTTGGCGCTTTCCCCACGCTCGCTTGACGTTGGCGATGCTCCTGCATCATACTCCCTTTCTTGAAAATTTTCATGGGCTCTTATCCATGAGCTCTCGCACGATCTGTCCATGCTTCTGAATCTCTGCTTCATTCTCCCAACTGGCATCTTCAACTGGATGTCCCTTCCACTTGACCAAGTATTCAAAGTATTGTTTTCTTCTAGTCTTCTTGTTAACTCTTTTGTCTAGTATGCTTTCCATCTGTGGCTTCTCTACAACAAGCATCTTCTTTGTCCACTGGACCTCTGGTTGTTCATCACTTGTTCTTGCTTCCTCAGTTTTGTATGGGTACAAATCTGAGACAATGAATATCGGATAAATTTCGATCCCATCGGGTAATTCAATCTCATAATCATTTGCCCCAAATTTCTTCAAGACCTTACATGGTCCGATCTTCTTCATCTTCAGTTTGTTATATGTCCCCTTCGGGAACCTTTCCTTTCTCAGATGTGCCTGAATCAAATCACCAACCTCAAATTGAAGTTGTCTCCTATGTTGATCTGCTCTACGCTTATACTCTTGACTCGAGTTCTGTAAACGCTCCTTCACCTAGTTGTGAAGTTCTTTCATCGCCTCTGTGAAATCTTCTGCACTAGTGCTCCTAGTCGCAATCTGTTTTGAATCCCTCAGTTTAGAAATTCCTCTCAATTGCATGCTATAAATAATTTGAAATGGACTTTTTCCTATGCTTCTGCTAATTGGATCATTATAAGCAAATTTTGTTTGTGGTAATATGTTGTCCCACTAGTTGTGGTGTTCTGTCACCAAGCTCCTCAGCAAGTCTCCTAAACTTCTGTTCACGACTTCTATCTGTCCATCCATTTGAGGATGATATGTTGAACTGAATGATAAATTTGTTCCCAACTTTTTCCATAAGGTTCTCCAGAAGTTTCCCATGAACTTAGTGTCTCTATCTGAAACTATGCTCTTTGGTAAGTTGTGAAGTCGAATGACTTCTTTGAAAAATAGATTCGCAATGTGAGTTCTGTCACTGGTTTTTTGACATGGTATGAAGTGTGCCATTTTGGAAAATCTATCCACTACCACAAAGATTGATTTAAATCCTCTTTGTGTTCTTGGAAACCCCAATATGAAATCCATGCTAACTTCATCCCACGTCCTTTCAGGTATTGGCAATGGTTGATAAAATCCTGCATTATGTCTCTTTCCCTTCGAATGTTGGCAAATTTTGCATCTGTCCACGAATCTCTTGACGTTTGCTCACATTCCCAGCCAAAAATATGACTCATTCAGTTTTTCGAATGTCTTGTCATGACCGAAATGTCTGGCCAATCCTCCACTATGTTTCTCCTTCAGCAGATTCTCTCTCATGGAGCATTTTGGAATACAAATTTGATTACCTTTAAACAATAATCCTTCTTGGATCATGTATTCTGTCCATTGACTTCTATCTCTAAGAATTTGATTCTCAGCTACTTCATACGCCTCCTTAAAATCTGGATCATCTCTGTACATGTTCCTGAGATCATCAAAACCCAGTGTTTTGACTCTGAACTCCTGCAACAACAAACATTTCCTGCTCAAAGCATCAACAACCTTGTTAGCAGTTCCAGAAATATGCTTAGTTACAAAAGTAAAGTTCTGCATGTATTCAACCCATTTTACATGTCTTTGATTCAACTTTCCCTATTGAGTCACAAACTGTAGTGCATGATTGTCACTATATAAGATAAACTCCTTCGGGATCAAGTAATGTCTCCATTTCTTTAATGCCTGAATAATAGCATAAAACGCCTTGTCATACGTGGAGTATTTCACCTTCACTTCATTCAGCTTCTCGCTGAAGTATGTTATCGACCTATATTCTTGACTCAAGACTGCCCCTATTGAAATTCCAATTGCATCGCATTTCACTTGAAATGTCTTTTGGAAATCAGGCAACACCAGGATTGGTTGTTCCGTGATTTTCCTTTTCAACAGATTAAAACTCTTCTCAGCCTCTTCTGTCTAGTGAAAAGATTTGTGTCTCTTCTTCACTGTGTCAATCATCGATGCACTAATTCCACTGAAATTCTTGATGAACTTTCGGTAGAAACTATCCAATCCGTGAAAACTTCTCACCTCAAATATGCTCTTCGGTGATTGCCAATTCTTGATCACCTCCACCTTATCTAGATCCATCCTCAATTTATCTGCAGAAATAACAAAACCCAAATAGATGAGTTATGTCTTCATGAATGAGGATTTATTCATGTTTATCAGTAGCTTCACTTGTTGTAATCTCTTCATCACTGTAGCTAAGTGTTTTAGATGCTCTGCCTCTGTTTTACTAAAGATCAGTATGTCATCCAGATACACAATGACAAATTTTCCAATGAATTCCTTCAGGACTTCCTTCATCAATCTCATGAAGGTACTTGGCACGTTTGTTAAACCAAATGGCATAACAGGCCATTCATACAATCCTTCGTTAGTCTTGAAGGTTGTCTTCCATTCATCACCTTCTCTCATACGAATCTGGGGATATCCACTTTTCAAATCAATCTTCGAAACAAAATTTGCTCCACTTAAGAAATCCATCAGATCATCCATCCTTGGCAATGGAAATTTGTACCTGATGGTTATCTTGTTGATTTCCCTTGAATCAATACACATCCTCCAGCCTCCATCTTTCTTTGGACTGAGTACTGTCGGAACAACACATGGACTCAATATTTCTCTAACCAACCCCTTGTCCAACAAATCATGGACTTGTCTTTTGACCTCTTCATTCTCCTGCGGCATTAATCTATACGCTGCTTTGTTTGGTAAACTAGCTCCAGGTATGAGATCAATGTGATGACTCACACTTCCAATTAGTGGCAACGAATGAGGTAGTTCATCCACTACTATGTCAGTGAACTCTTCCAGCAGTTCCTGAACCTCTTCTGGTAAATCATCTACCCTTGTGATGGTTAAAACAATCATTGGCTTCCTGACCATAATGAATTGTGGTTCCTCCTTCTTCTTAACCTCTGTAAGAAGTTCCTTCCCGCTCATGAGAAGTACAATGTTGCTTATTTCAAGTTTCACCTCCTTATCTTTGATTGGAAGCAACATGTGAGTTCTCCTATTCTTCTCTAGGGTGTATGTGTTCATCCTCCCATCATGAGTCACATTTCTGTCATATTGCCACGGTCTACCTAGCAATAGATGACAAACATCCATGGGAATAACATCACAGAGTATCTTATCATTATATCCTCCTATCTTAAATTCAACTAAACATTGTTTTGTGACATTTACCTGATGTTCTTTTTGTAGCCATGAAACTCTATATGGAATTGGATGTTCAATCGTCTCCATCTCCAGCTTTTCTACCATCTCCATTGAAATGAGATTATCCGTGCTACCACTGTCCACAATCACCTTGCATACCCTGTCCTTGGTCTTGCAAGTAGTCCGAAAAAGTCTGTTTCTTTGGACTGAACTCTCCACCTCCTTCTCTAGTGTTAAGAGAAATTTTCACATCATCAACGATCTTCCGCCTTCAACATATTCTACCTCAACATTCTTCCTCTGTGCTTTGGAAATGTGAGCCTCACCACCTTATTTCTTCTTATCTGGACATTCATAAGATTTGTGTCCATTCTTTCCACATGTGAAGCACTTTATTACTCCACCTCTTCCTCTTCCTCTACCTCTAGTACGAGGAAAAATGTTTCCATCTGCATACTGACCTCTCTGTTCGGTATGCTTCCCTCTCTGTGAACTTCCACCTCTCTCAGTCTGAGTCTGAGGTGTTTTTCTGTCTTCTTTGTGTTTCAGATTTCTATCCTGGGCAACTAATTTTCCATTGGCTTGACTTCTGCCTCGACCTCTCTGACCTTGTTTTCGGCTCAGCTTCTCTTCAGCTTTTAGGGCCATCTGATAAGCATCTTCCACCATTCAGATGGTCATCATGCTCATCTCATCCTGAATGTTGTATCTCAAGCCATTCATGTACCTGGCAACCTTTTCATCATCGCTTTCCCGATGACCTGCCCTAATGTTCAGCCTGTAGAATTCTTCAGTATATTCCTTCATTGTCATCAGCTTCTATCTCAAATTTTTCATTCTTCGAAACAGAGTAATCTGGTAGTCCATGGGAATGAATTTTGCCTTCATCTTCACAATCATCCTATCCCAACTCTTGATTTTTTGCTTGCCTTTGCAGCGTCTGTCAGCTTGTAGTTCATCCCACCACAATGTTGCATGTCCTTTCAATCTTGTGACAACATGTCTAACCTTCTTGTCTTCTTCGACATCTTCATAGTCAAAATAAGTGTCCAGAGCTCTAATCCAATCTAGAAGCTCTTATGCATCCAGATTTCCCTCATAAAATGGAATGTCCATTTTCTCTCTTGCACCCATTCTTGAAATAGCCCTAATAAAGCGTTTGTTTGTTGCATCTTCGGCTACAACTTTGTCTTCTTCATGTTCAACCTCAATTTCACTTTCGGAATCACTAAGATCCCTAGCACAGACTGTGCATCTCTGTGTTGTCTCCATGTCCTCAAGTCTGGCGTGTAATTCACGCATTTCTCTTGCCATGGCTGGGTCAGGCATCTACCTACCTCTTCTTCTTGGTATTTCCCTTTCCTCTAGCGGATCAGGTGTTTGTCTGTCCCTTATTCTTGGAATCATGGTGAATCTTCCTTTTCCTTGCTACAGAAAGCAAAGAAACCTTTATGTTCTTTGATACCAAACCTGACGTCAACTAGGCCCCTCTGCCTCGGCCACAGTCTCTACACTGACCTCCCAGTCTTAATGGATCGTTCTGATTTCACCTTCAAGCCAAAGTGGCTCTTTCGATTCCTCACTAGAATCTCTATTAAAAACTTGATTCACAGGTCCTTCCTTTTCCCCTATCATGGATTCTATGCATACCCGATCTCTTCCCGACAGAAATTTTGGGTTTCAGGGTTTCGCGATTCCTGTTGTCGAGAACCTCAGTCTTCTCGATCCCCTGATCTCCGATATGTTGATTTACCGAAACGGCTTGTAACTTCAGCTATCCCCCTGGGCCATACCTTGGTTCCACATGAACTCCCCTTATATGACCACAATCTCTTTTGGGTTTTCACGACTCAATCACTCGACCTCTTGGTCTCTCGACTCCCGAATTGTCGATTCCCAAAGTGCTGAAATGACCTTGCCTTTCAGGATTTTCCCCGAACTCCTAGATTGTTACCACGTGTCCCCCTCAATATGGACGGTCCTCATTGCTTTGCAATCTCGGGAAATCAAATGCTTATGGGTTCTTTCCCTCGGAACTCCCGAAGTTCTGATTCCCGACCTCCTATATGATGAAGTGATGTCAGTTGGCCCCACAATGGAGCTTTCCACCTTGTCGGGGTTTCGGACTTTGCAGTTCCAAAATGTGCATGCTTCCTGTGTTCAGGTTTCACGAAACACTGAATCCCAAAATGCCGATAGACTCTCCTATTTGTATTTTTCCTGAACTCTCGAATTTATGCCACATGTCCTCCTATGATGGACGGTCCTCGATCATTTCATGATTTTTTGAAATCAAATGCTGATGTCCTCTTGTCCTCTTGAACCTTGAAGTCCTGACATGCAAAATTCCAACGAGCTCTTGGTCGTTGCCACGTGTCTGAACTGACGGACGGTCCTGATTCAGTCTCGGGATTTCGTGACTTGCGATTCCCCGATGTCGTAGTTTCTCTATTAACTCAAAACCTCGGTAGCCGAAATACCAATGGGTTTTGGATCTCCACCACATGTCTAAACAGATGGATGGTCTATAAAAAAATCGAGGTTTTCACTATGAAGTGACCCAATCTCCTGTTCTCGAGACTTCCGATATCCCAAATTTTGAAGTCCCGATATCCCGACACCTTTCGGGGCTTTCGCTCTACTTGCGAGAGTTTAACCGTCGTGCAACTCCTGTTAGATCCCACGACTAATGGGTATCTAAGTGAGGATCCGACAGCTCACGCTCTCCTAATCTTGAAACTTGGAAATAGTCGTAACCTCCTTGCTTCTCTATCAGATCGGACGATTGGCGGGATTTCACAAATTATCTATGAATAATGTTGACCGTTCATCTCTTCCCTTCGACGACTTCGCAGGTTCGAATACTCCTGAGGTTTTCCATGACTTTGAGTCTTTCAAGAAACTCCTGCACGCACTCCTTGCGGCAAACCTTCAAACACTTCAGTGTTGAATGCCTTCAAATCCACGCACTCCTTGCAGCAGTCCTTCAATAGGTTATTGGGTTTCAAACCCTGGATTCAAGCTTGGTATGTGCACACCTTGCACGACTCCTGCGTTAAATCTTCCCTTCAGAGGAAATGAGAACAAAAGCTAACCTATCTGAGCTTTCAGAGACAAAACCTCTGAACCCTTTTGTCAACGCACTCCTTGCGGACAATTCAACTGCACTCCTTGTAGGAACTCTCGCTCAGATAGAGAAACAATTGAAACTCATTTCCTAACTCTTTCTCTCTCAAAATTCAAACATAATCCTGAAATCATTCATACACAGCATAGAAAGAAAATGTATAACAGAAAGAGTAAAACCATGAACATACCATTCATCATACACATACAAGAAACGAATACAACGCCATGAATCTGAATTAAGACTTCTTCTATTAACTCAAATCTCTGTACATGGGTGTTTTTCAAACACAGTTTCTTTATTCTATCTCTGTATGCTCTTCTCTTGGTAATGTTCTTCACTATCATACAATACTACAATGAGGGTGTCTGTATCTGTTTTCCCTCCACTCCTAAAACTGTCTAATCTGAGAATTCAAAGCTACCTACTAACATAAATGCCTTCTTAGTCCTTCAGACAAGAGTGGGTGTTATTGGACAAATCCATAAGTGCGGACACAAACCGATCTCCCTAGATCCACCCGGATCTAGAACAAAGCAAGACAGAGAATTACTCTTTCCCTAGATTCTAACCATTGAATTAAATAAGAGGCAAGAACAAAGAACATACCTTATGATCACTTCCTTTGGTCTTTTTTGCTCTCGCTTCGCTCCAATTCTCTCGTACAGTCAATACCAAAACAATACAAACCAACCGAAGTGAAGAAAGCACAATCTATTCAACAGTCAATCTATGTATATGATCAAGGAGTTATACAATAAAGTGGAAATAACTTTATGGGAAAGGGACATATTACTGTATCATATTAATGGAAAGTAAAGATTACAACCCGAGCCTTGATGTCGCAAACTTCCTTTCGATGGCCCTTGGCTCTAACACACACACTTTCTCACTTGCATGAAGAAGATCAAAACCCTTATGATGTCTTTGCTGGAGTTTCCTAGCCTGTTGTTCAAGCTTCAATCCTTCACACAATCTTTCACTAATTCTCCAATAGATCTTGCTTAACCTTGTTTTCTTAACCTTTTCCATGATAATTCATTCAATATATAGGAGAGAATGAATTGGTTACTTGGATAAGAATGATCCCAAAATATCAGGGAATCCAGTACTAGGATAACCATTCGAATACCATCTCATCCTTGTAGAATATTCTCTTCTAGAAGCTTCGATAATTCATCGTTTTCCCTTCTTTAGAAAGAATTCGTACCCTAGCAATTCAACACAGTGCGAAATTATCACACCCTGGCTTAAGGCAGCCTGCGAGAATCATACATTCTCGCAGGCAAATATACTAGCAGCCTACGAACAGTCCTCAAAAATGTGATTTCTGGAAAGAGATGAAGGTAACTTTTCTCAGGATAAATTTCTAATGAAGAGCCTGAATACACCATCATCAATACATCATCATGACGACCAAAATAATAGGTAACAGAATGCCCCCCAAAGTATGAGGTTGGAACCAGTGACAGCCGATAGACTTTGTAAGTTGCATGTGTGTGTCGAGAACCAGGAGCACATCTAATCGGAAACCTGTGAACAACCAAGCATCTGCATAATATCATATATATCAATTCTGAGGAAGGCATTCCCATACTCATATCATAGATGGATAACATTATTGACCTAGGTCATGGCCACCAATCATACACTGTGGATCCATGCCGTCAAAATATAGCATAGCCACCGGAATACACTATGGATCTATGCGAGAAATTTCAAATCAAGACGACATAGCCACGAGACATACACAGTGGATCTATGAGTCACAAATTATACATACTCTATCGCAACCTGGATCACACAAATGATATCCAGGGTCTTCAATCTCGTCGCCCAAAACTATGAATCTAACCATGTGATTACATGTGTTGAAGTCGAACATGGTAGAAACCACTTGATTACCGGTCATTGATGAAACCGTTAACAAGTGCGAGGGAAATCACCATTGATGTCAATGACTCCCAAGGTACCATAGTACAATCC
>SNQJ01S0107911.1:0-24007 GCA_010110895.2 Picea sitchensis | reverse complement strand
CCATTGATGTCAATGACTCCCAAGGTACCATAGTACAATCCATCGAGTGTGAATAAATGAGTTGATGTTGAACATCCAATGGAATCTTTCGATCAGGGGTCAATGATGTAAACCCCCTGTTGAAAGCGAGGAAACTTGTCATTGAGGCATGCAATCTCCAAGGTACTAAATAATTTCTAAGTCTTGATTCTGGATAATGAGCTGAAGTCGACAGAATAAAACTCGTCACAGGAGGGCCTTAATGTATCCCCCATCAATGACATTAAATGAGTAACATAGTTTGAAGGTGAAACAAAGCATTTTGCAAATTGAACTAGACACAGGGAAGGCCGACACGGAGAGAATGGATAACTGTAGATGGCTGACTCAATATAGGTTTCAGATGGACTTCTCTTGAACATATGAATGACACGACCAACGATTCGGCAGCATTGATTCAAATATGACACATGGAATGACCTTATAGTAAATCGAATAAGAGACAAATGGATTTCCCAAATCGACTTCAAATGATGAATAGGGGGTGTCATGTTCAAGAGCGACACTTACTCCCAATCAATACGAAAATGAAACATATCCCTTTCCCAAATTTTCCCCCACCATTTCTGGTGAGTACCGCTTTATTTTTACGCAAGCTTGAGGAGGATAACATATGCTTGTTGATATAAGCTCATCCTTCGGATGAGTCCCTCGGAGTATATTTAACGAATCCTAAGAAGGAGTGGTTCGGTCCCATCACGGGTCTGTCAATGTTTGTTTAACGAGTCCAGAGATAGTAAACACGAAGGTTTTTCAAGATTATAGAGTTTGGAAAAACACTTAAAAGAGAACTCTCTCAGTTCCTTTTTCGTAAAATAGTCTGGACGAGACCAAAAAAGAGATAAATTATCACTCACCAGACGCTTACTTCAAATACTTTATCAAGCGTGAAAATAGCAAGGTCACTCGGCGATCTTTTCATGTTTAGAGAGTCTAAAAAGAGCTTAAACAGAACTCCAGGGGGGTTCCTTTTTCGTATAACCTTGTTGAGCCTGAAAAAGTGATAAAGGTATGCTCGATCACGTTCTCATGTATTTACGAGCGCAAGAACGGACAAAAATGACGCTCGAGGTTTTTATATAAAAACCATGAAAAACAATCAAAAACACGCGATAACAAAGAAAAACGTGTCTGTAACCCTGTATTGGATCATCAAAGTCATCACGCCTGCAAGAAATACACTTGACGTGACATTAGGGATTAGGATTTAGTCGATAAATAATCCTAAAAACCCAAAATGATATAGTAAAAGTAAATAAAATGAGTAAAAACTCTTTTTTACCACACCATTTTAGATTTCCACTATTGAGCTCCAAAAAACCCCTCTTTTACCCTTTGAGTTCGGCGTTAGATTGTGGGAGCTAAGAGATACCATTCAGCGAGCCGTCTTCGAAATTAAGGTAGGTTCTTCATCCTTAACATTTTCATGGTTTCATTTTGTCATTTCATTGGTTAAATTTCCATTTTTAAGATGTTTTTCTAGGCTCTATATGCGCGTTGTCATTCTCACAGGCAGCCCATACGGGGCCTGCGAGAATGATGCATTCTCGCAGGTGAGCCTTAAGCCACCTGCGAGTTTCTCGCACTGTGAAAATGGGGCACCTGCGAGAACCGCAAAGCCCAATTTTTTTTTAAATTTTTAGCCAAATGAAAAAAATCTAAAGCATGAAAAAGTTATTAATCCTCCTTTTATGTTCCTTGTGCAAATAATTGGCCATAAACATGGTGCTTGAGTGGCGTGAAAGGGAACATGAAGAGGATAATGCAATGGCCGAGAATCATCCTCCTACCATAGCTTCATTGAGAGATTGTGGGCTCTTGAAATACTTTCACATCCCGGGCATGAGGGCCCAAGTCAGACTACTAGAGTACCTCGTCCGTATGTGGGACCCAGATCAACAGGTTTTTCATGTGGGAGCTCACACACTTTCCATAGACATTGAGGACATATAATTTTTGACTAAATTGTCCAAGCGCGGGTATTATGTCAGCCTGACCGGTAGTAGAGGTGGTGGGCTAAAGATGAGTGAGTACTGCAATCAATACTGCATACCCGAGGCTGAAAGGAAAAAATGAAAAGTGGCTATCTGGGGGGTACAAGACTTAACCCTTCGTACTATCCTTTTCACTATATATTGGATGGCTGGGAGTTATGCTCCTCATATGGCATTACAGAGCTACTTCCAGTACGCTATCGAGTGTACTGAGCCTCGAGTATTCAACTGGGCAGATGTTGTGCTTCGCAGTATAAAAAAGAAATTAACCAAATGTAGGGGGGGTGACCTGAAGCAATTCGGGTATGGATATTTACTGGTATCCTTCTTCCTCGAGCGGGTCCCATTACTGAGGCTACAAGTGGAGTGGAACATACCGGGTCCCAGGGATCCGCGGATCCTGAGATGGTGTCGGCTTATGGCCCGGCATGTAGCAGGACCGATTATCAAATATGATGATACTTTCTTCGACTGGCTTCAACCACAGATGTTGATGGTTGATGACTACGCTTATGTTGGGCTGGATTTCCGAGGAGATCTGGATTTGTCATTACCAGAGGATGCTCAGTGGGGGGACCTTGGTAAGAAGGACACATATTTTTTTTCTTTTTAAAATGTTTTTGATTTTTTTTTTTATCATATTCAAATGCTTTTGTTTTATATGTTCATCCAAATATTAACACAAAATTGTTTGTTGATAACACAGATGTTGGACCGTATAGACCTCCCGACACTTCTCCCATCTAGAGGCGAGGAGAGGTAGCAGCACCACCACAATATGTTGAGGATTATCAGGTGGTGGAACAGAATTTAGAGGGTCTGACAGTAGACATTCCAGATATGACTCTGGAAGAGGTTCCACGACGCGATTAGCATCACACTGTAGGGGTATCAACATCTATGAGTTGACTGCTCTGTAGAGTTTCTAGAGCAGTTGTGTGTTACCATGAACGTCATCCATGACGTCACTTTGTAGAATCTATAAGCTTCAATTTTTGATATTTTGGTCTTTGGACAAACTTTTTGTAAAAACTCTTTTGATCGTTATATATACAGATGGATTCTACCAGTTTACTTTATATTGTGTGAATTTCAACGTGTTTGATTTATAAATGATTCAAATGTATATCCAATACATAATTAGACAATGCATCTATTAATGTATTTCGACATCTAGGAATATGTTGATATCCAATGTGATCAAAATAACGTTCCAAGAGGCAAATTCGCAAATACACCCGTAACAAAGTAGGACTTTGAATAGAGTAGATATTACTTAACTGTAGTACTACAAGTTGCGAGTCAAGTCGCACAACCAAATGAAGAATTCCGAGCGAGATAGCATCAACCAATAATTCAATAATGGTGCTATACTCTGCAATGTTGTTGGTCGCACGGCCGAGGCACACACCTCGTAAATATACAAGTTCGTTTGTTGGGGCATAGATTGCCCACGCAGCGGACGCAAGGTTCCGAGTACTACGGCTAGCGCCATCAGCGAAGCCAATATAGGGTAGCGAAGACTCCGACATCTGGAAATCAAACACAATGTCACATAAGGGAAGAGACCGTATAACGTCAAAAGCAAACTAAAGTAACACACACAAAGTATGATACATAAAATACAAGTACTTGTGCATAGATGATTTATGCATAGTACTTCTTCAAGTACAACCCATTCCTGGGTTCACTCAAAGGGATACCAATGTTGTCAAATGTTGGCATCGCCTCGGCCCATTTCGTAAAGTAATCAACTACTACAATGATGTAACCATGCCCCCCGGTCGAGTGAGGGTAACATGTCATGAAATCGATGCCCCCTTTCGTAAAGGGATCAATGAAGACCACAGGAATGGGCGAGATGACAACACTGGTCGACGGAGTCAGAATCCGATGGTAGTTCTCAAGATTATGTGGCTCCAAAAATAGTATGGAACGATGATGCCCATCATCCCAAGGTGTTTCCTCCATGACGGACATGATAATATCGTCAGTGGGAAAAATAACACGAAAAGGATCAGGAGACAACTCATCAAAAGAGGGGGTAGAAGATGTTGTCGATTGAATGGCTTGATAGGAAAATTCAACCAGACTTAACGACATTGCATCACCAAAACGAAGATGATCTCCAGGGTCAGGAACAATCCAAGGGTCATGTGACTCAGGAAGCTCGTGAGGCACGTTGGAAATCATATTGATATAAGAAACTGACGGGCGTGGAACATCAGGCGGTGGAATGGGGAAAGTACCCATTAACGAGGAGTCCTTTAAAAGGCCTACACCGACATTCTCATAACCTGGTGAGGTTTTAGCAATAAACGACACGTTTCCATTATGGGTATCGGAATTGAAAAAGGCAAGTTGGTCAACGGTAACAACCTTTCCTTGATGAGGGAAATGTACTACACGGAAAAGTGTTGACACAACAACGCACATGGAATCGATCCAGCTGCGACCAAGCAAAATATTATAATCAAGGGGAGCATCGAAGACTTCCACTTCAACTTGGACCGTTTTACCTTCCAATGTGATAGGAAACGAAGGGAGAATGCCATAAGGCTTAAAACCAGAGCCATTGAAGGCTTTAAGAGTATTTTGTGATTCGTTCAAGGGAGGAGAGCCAATGGCTTTTCAGCAAGCAAAAGACATTACACACATCAAAGCACCCTCGTCGATAACAATTCAGAAAATTTTCTTGTCAGAGACAACAACTTGTATCTGGAATGCAAGTTGAGGGGGTAACCTTGGAATATGATCATCCAAGTCAAAGACTATCAGATTTGTATCTGTCGGGTCAATTCCACCTAGAGCTTTTAATAGTGCCTTCCATTGTGTAGGACAAGACTGAAGGACTTCAAGGGTTGACATCGTTGTAGGTGCCTGGGCCAGATCTTCAATAATGTTGTAGTTTTGGGCCGCACGAGCATGAGGATTTAAAGTCGATTTCCTAATGACACCTTTTGGGGGTGGTCATAGAACTGTATCAGATCTCGGTCGTTCGAGATGAAGAGGACCGTTAGTAGGTAGAGTCGTGGGAGATGGTTGTACCAAAGCAAGAGGTAAATTGTCAACCTTCTATTTAGATGGAGCATAATCTCTGGCTCTAGTCATGAGTGCAACGTTGTTCTTCTTAGAATCACTAGTACACATCAAAACATATGATGTAGTAGAAGAGGAGGGTTGGTCTTGAATGACCAACTGAGCCTGTTGTTGAGATGGGAAGGGTTGGGACAAGACAGCCGATGTAGATGGTTTTGGGGTTCCTTGAAGGAACTTAGTAACCTCGGCACGTTGTGGACAATCCTTTATGTAGTAATCGTCACCACAGATAAGGCAAGGGTATCTTGGTTTGCACTTATCCCGATCTTCAACAGGAGTATTTTTAGTTTTCTCTATTTGATTATTATTTTTTCCCTCCTTATTCTTGCCTCTCCCCTTTTTAGATTTGTTTTTATCGGCTGGGGTAGATTGTACAGCATTAACTTCATAAGTTTTTCCGGTGGGAGTGGTAGGAGACGGAGCATTTTGAACATTAGAAGAAGTAGATTTAGGGGTTGTACTTGAAACAGAATGTGAGCGGGCTTTGGCAGTACCAATCACACCGCTAGCTGCATGCGAGGCAACTGGAGTAGTTGAAGTGCTGGAAGTACCAGGACGAGGTAATTCAGGTAGAAAATCATAAAATGTTCCCGTTTGCGAATAAACGAGATCAAGATATTGAGCACGACGTATAGCCTACTCCTCTGTGACAACACCACCCATGGCAATGTCTTTACCAATTTCATTCACAAAGGATTTCGTAAACCATTCTGCCAGTAATTGATTGGGGAGTTCAAGTTTAATGAGACATTGACGTCTTCGCCACTCATGGATATGATCAGATATATGAGTGCCTTTAGTCTGTTTGAAGGAAGTCAAAATCTCAGTCCCGGTATCATAATGGATTGGTAACTAGTAATGTGTAAGGAAATCCATAGCTAGGGTGTTGAAATCAGAGAAGAAACCTCGTGGCAATTCAATATACCACTTCGCAGCAGAACCAGTAAGGGTTCGTTGAAAAAGACGTAAATGAATAGAATCATCCATCAATGAGTTGGATGAGCACCATAGGTGAAAAGTCATAACGTGATTGTTCGGGTCCTATCACACTTTTTTTTCGAATTTAGGAATGTCCGATGGAATCTTGGTTGGAATAACAGGCCATTGGGGAGAGTGATGAATAGGATCGTTTAAAATCCTTGACAAATCCAGCAAATCCAAAGTAGCAAGAAAAGGTAACTGTCAATTCACCTGCGGGTACTGATGGCTTTGGGGTGGAATCCCTGTCGGCAAACCAGTAGGACCGTAAGAAGTTTGCCCATAATGGGAAGATCCAGGCAGATTCGGTGGTGGTTGGAGAGGATAGTAATTCCAAGGATTGTAACCTTGAGTTTGAGTAGGGACCTGAGTTTGAGCATTCTGATCTTGACCCCAAATAGGATTGGGTATACTCGGATATGGTTGGCCTATAGTAGGGACAGGATGTTGCCCCCCAGTCATTTGAGGAAGATTTTGTATCATCTGATTCCAATATTGGGCCAAAGAGGGAGGTATATTTTGTCCAAAAAGTGGGGTTGGTCCTCCTATCGTAGGTGATCTTCCAACCGGAAATTGTGTCCCAAGAAAAGGTTGTGTAGTAAGTGGAATGTGTCCGGTAAGAGGAATCATACCACCTGGTCCACCAACAGGAATATACAAGTTTGGTGTAATGGATGGGATAGTGCCATTAGGATTAGGATTGCCAGAAGGAACTTGAGGGAGTGTCGGAATAAAACCGGGAATAAGGTGCCCATTAAAAGAAGGACCACCAGGAGTACCAGCCGGGGTTTGCGGAGGTGTTGGAGCAGAAGCATTCAACAAATCATTCAACGCATGGTATCTGGGTGGTAGTGTTGGAGTGACATTGGGCGTTCGTTGTTTTTTTATAGGAGCAAGACCAGTTGTAGTGAACCCGGTTGGGACACTCTTAGTGTTTGCGACATGGGCCATCTCAGCAGGGAGAGTAAAGTGATAAGTGGTATTCATCGGTACAGTTTCCATCTTAGAAAACACCAGAGGGTTGATTTCGGAGACCACAGGTGAACCAGGACTAAAAAGGGTCCCGCGGAAATCACCTGCAGACCAAAAAGGATCTTGGCCTTCTACACCGAGAAAAGGCCCAACAGGTGATCCAGAAGAGGTAACAATTAATTCTCCGGAATAATTTAATCGCATAAAAGGTCATTCACCATGGAGAATTCGAAAGTCCTCTCTAGTATTGGTAAGTCGAAAAGGTTCTAGAGAATCAGTTGATTCCACTTGTGGTGTGGTAACAACTGCGGCTTCACCTTGCTGAGGAGAGCCCTCAGGTGTAGCTGTAGGCAAGGGTTGTGAACCATCCAGATGCTCTGGAGATAAACCCTGCATTCTACGTGAACGACGTGGGGGAGATATTATAAACGAGTGTCAAATTTCATGAAGAAAATCCTATGTTCAACTTCGAGAAACAAACAACACGCGCTAGTAAACAAAAGCTAGGAAGCAACACCAAGCAAACAATACCTTCTAATTTTGAAGCCACTAGTTGGTGATGAAATACTACATCGCAAAAACAAGACGAGAAGGGGCAGGGATAGGGTGGAAAGTTACGCTGACGACATGCTTAACGGACTTACACCTTGGTGCAAGCTCCCACACATAATCGTGGGTATACCCTCCAAGGAGCCCGAGGGAGTTTAGTCAACGTCAATTCCAGGTACTGTGAAGACTTTCCCCTCCACAGTCACCTTGGGTAAGAACCTAGAAATATAAGCCACTAAGGTCACCACCAACAACCATAAAGCCTAGGGGGACAGTCAACAGTCCGATCCACATGCAAGGGCAGGGTATCTAGCTCGAAATCAACTCAAAAGGCTTCCACTCATCATTGTGGGTATACCTCCAAGTGATCCCCGTAATACATGCAATCTCTACACTAATACCAGCAAAGAAGGGTGAGTAACTCTACCAATACCAATGCGACCTCATGCTTGACCCTTGTGTGAGAAGGGCTTCCCAGGACAAGATGTTGTAAATGGAATTTAACACTCCCTAACACAAGATGCTACTGTGTGTTTTGTGATTTTGGAGAGTGTATCTCTCTTCCTACTCCAAATCGTTATCCTAGCTAAATGTTGGTGTAAAAGATCCCTAGAAAAGATTTACTAGATAAATTTTATGATTACACAATGTTCTTAAAAGCTGTTGTTTACTCAAAGGTAAAGGAAATGAAACTTATGTTGTATGACTCTGAACCAAACAATGCAAGGATGAGAATGAAATATATTACTTTTCATTCAATGAACCCTATGTATGGGAGAGAGAGAAAGTTTTCCAGATCAACCCTATACTACCATGCACAATTTCCTTTAAAATGCAAATACAAACAATCACTTATCTAATGACAATGCTCTATTGTGTCTTTTTCAAATACTTTAACAATCTCAATAATTTGATTTTCAAAGTTTTCTAAAACGAAAAGAATTTTTGAAAGAAAAACCTTTTGTTTACTTTTCAAAAAGGATCCTCACTATGCCAATGAGAATACATAAAATCAAAACGCAAAAAATCAAGCAATGACAAACCCAATAAACTCTTTCAATGAAAGCAAAAATAAAGAGCAAACCAAAGTAGTCTTCTCAATTACACAAGAAAATGATCTTTCAAACCAATAAGCAAAAGAGAAAAACAAAGTACTCTACTTTCAACCAATCACTGGTTCTCAACTAATCAAACACACTCAGAATCTGAAGTCAGAGAGAATGGTTTTGCCAAGAAGAGTCAAGAAATGAAAGTCAAGACACAAAGGACAAGAAAAAACCTTAAAATCCTAAGACTGTTCACGCATGCAAACTAAAGCAAGAAATATATCAATCAATGGTCCAAGAAACTCATAAGAGGTAATCCAACTGAACTGAGCAGTTAGAAAGACCAAAACTCAAATTCAAAATTTTGAAAAATTGTGTTCGCAGGCAAGCAATGTTACACAGTGCGGGAATCACTGATTCTCGCAGGTGACCCTTGAGAAGGGTGCGAGAACCTTGCACTGAAACCTATAGGTAGGGTGTGAACCTTACCAATTCTCGCAAGCTACAATGAAGTGCAGTGCAACAATTCCTGAACATAATTAAAAATTTGAAAATTGAAGCAAAATTGACAAAGGCTTCTGGACCCAGAAGGTTTATCAGGATATCCTGAAGACTCAAAGACTGATAGGACAGGAGAAAAATGAAACCAGAGAAAATGGCCACAGAAAAACACAAAAAGCCACAAATAAAATGGGATTGATCCCCAGTGGAGTCGCCAATTTTGTTATTGGATAAATCCGTAAGTGGGGACACAAACCGATCTCCCTAGATCCACTTGGATCTAGAACAAAGCAAGACAGAACATGACTCTTTCCCTAGATTCTAACCATTGAATTAAATAAGAGGCAAGAACAAAGAACATACCTTATGATCACCTCCTTTGGTCTTTGTTTCTCCCGCTTCGCTCCAGTGCTCTCGTACAGTCAAGACCAAAACAATACAAACCAACCGAAGTGAAGAAAGCACAATCTATTCAACAGTCAATCTATGTATATGATCAAGGAGTTATACAATAAAGTGGAACTAACTTTATGGGAAAGGGACATATTACTTTATCATATTAATGGAAAGTAAAGATTACAACCTGAGCCTTGATGTCGCAAACTTCCTTTTGATGGCCCTTGGCTCTGACACACACACTTGCTCACTTGCATGAAGAAGATCAAAACCCTTATGATGTCTTTGCTGAAGTTTCCTAGCCTGTTGTTCAAGCTTCAATCCTTCACACAATCTTTCACTAATTCTCCAATAAATATTGCTTAACCTTGTTTTCTTAACCTTTTCCATGAGAATTCACTCAATATATAGGAAAGAATGAATTGGTTACTTGGATAAGAATGATCCCAAAATATCAGGGAATCCAGTACTAAGATAACCATTCAAAGGCCATCTCATCCTTCTAGAAGATTCCCTTCTAGAAGCTTCGAGAATTCATCTTTTTCCCTTCTTTAGAAAGAGTTCGCACCCTAGAAGTTCAACACAGTGCGAACTTCTCACACCCTAGATTAAGGCAGCCTGCGAGAATCATACATTCTCGCAGGCAAATATAATAGCAGCCTGCGAACAGCCCTAAAAAATGTGATTTCTAGAAAGATATGAAGGTAACTTTTCTCAGGAGAAAGTTCTAATGAAGAGCCTGAATACACCATCATCAATACATCATCATGACGACCAAAATCATGGGTAACAGTGGGTCACTCAAGGTCCTTTACAATATATAAGTATGCCTCTCCTTAACTATGACATTTACATTTGGTGCATCCATCTTCAAAAGTTTTTTTAAACAATTTATCATGTGTCTAAAACATGTTGGCACTTGCCCCATGCTCGCTTGATGTTGGCGATGCTCCTGCATCATCATTCCAACAAGCTTAGTCAACATTCTAAAGGCAAAAATCATGGGTAATTACAGCAAGCTCTGGAAACATTCTAAAGGAAAAATCGTGGGTAATTACAACAAGCTCTGGCAACATTCTAAAGGCAAAATTGTGGGTATTTAAATAGAAATCTAAGTCAATCTTTAAAAGAAAAAATTTGGGTAATTTTAACAGCAATCTCTTCGCATTTTAAAGGCAAAAATCATAGGCAATTAAAAAGCAACTCAGTCACGTTTTGGATGTCAAATCATGATCATTTAAACATCGATCTCGGTCATGTTTTGAATGGAAAATTCGAGAGCATTTAAACAACAATCACAATATCAATTTAAAATGGAAAAACATGTACAGGGACACACCAGAAGGACATTCATGGCTATCCGAATTTTAAATATGCAGAATGATGTGCCCAAAATGCACCAGAAAGAACTCCATATTGCCATCATCATTTAAAAGGGAAAAACGCTGGCAAAATGAAAACATGGAAACGAATTCGTTTTCCATTGCCAGGATACCAATTCCATGCAGACAAGAATACAAAAAAAACGTTTTTCATCTCTCGGACACCAATATAAAATACTGATAGGAAATCAAATGTTCTTCCCATTGCCAGAGTACCAATACAATGCAGACAAGAATACAAAAAAACATTTTTCATCTCCCAGACACCAATATAAAATGCAGATAGGAAATCAAACACTCTTCCCATTGCCAGAGTACCAATACAATGCAGACAGGAATACAAAAAAAACATTTTTCATCTCCCGGACACCAATATAAAATGCAGATAGGAAATCAAATGTTCTTCCCATTGCCAGAGTACCAATACAATGCAGACAGGAATACAAAAATGTTTTTCATCTCCTGGAAACCAATATAAAATGCAGATAGGAAATCAAACGTTTTTTTTCATTGCCAGAATACCCAAAAATTTGCAGACCGGAAATCAATTCATGCTTCCAATGTTATAACCCCAATACAGCGCAGACAACAGTAAGAGAATGTAAGGATCCAATGGAAAAGGTCATGGAATGATTGTTGGGGTTTCTATCAGTCAAGGCATAGAGAAAACCAACCAAGACACAAGATAATCCACACGCAGAGGTCATTGCCAGATGGCAGAATCAACAATCATCCAGGGACAAACATCAAGGGTGGACAACTAATAGGTTCGTCCTTCGTTCATCATCCTCGCACAGAAAAGAAAGGCATTGAGATCCATAGGTCTTTTAACACTAAGGCAACGACCGTAGATCAGGCTCCTAGCCAACTTCTCAGGCGAGGACTGGTGACCTAGGGACGAAGGCTAAACAACCATGAAGGTCACAATAAACACAACAAGGTGGTCAAGACATGTGGGAAAACAAAGGCCATGGGAGTCAACAACCATCGAGCTAGGCTAAGGAAATTCCAGTCGTCAATTTAAAAAAAAAAAACATCAGTTTACTTCTCCATTAAATAAACAAATCCAAGCATAAGTCCTAATACATTCTACCATACAAAAATGAAGAGAGTGTTATGTTTCCTGATCGTCTTCTCTGAATGATGTCCTGCGCGCTCTGTGCAACTCACGCTCACTGACCGTCGACACTTCACAGGTACCTCCCAGCCAATGCTAAGGGTACTCTTCTTCCCCCTTAGCCCCCCGAGCTGCAAAGGACCCACACACTCACTATCCAGATATTTCGACTAAATCCCAACTCGCCTCGCAAGTCCGAGCTACCACTCCTTACCGAGCTGGGTATCCCAACTCCCACAAGTTAAATCAATCAAGTAGATATTTCTGTAGTGTAACGTTACGCAAACAAAATATCATCCAACCTCCATCACCTCCCTTCATTATATAGAGTTTCGTGGTTCCTTACTTTCCAAAAATTCTCTTTTAGTTAATTTTTTATAATTAATTTCCTAAAAATTCCTCCCCGTACAAGTGTCACACATCCCCTTCCTTCCTCCATAAATTAACTTCTTTAATTAATTAATTATTTTTATTTCCCTCACCCACCTAGAGTTACTGCTAGAATCACTCATAGGTGTCCCCAAATTCTCTTTTGTGTTTTAATAACTTTCTCTTTTATTAAATTGCTAGTTCAGTTTAAATTAGAAAGCTCTTAAATGGTAAATGCTTCACTAAGTTTGACCTTCTGCTTTTCCCCTTAAGTTCCCCTTTTTCCCTTTTTATGTTTACCTCTTTTCCTAGTTTCCTAAAATTTTAGGTTTTCCCTCTTTCCCCTTTTTAATTAGAACTCAAAAAGGTAGGTGTGGAATTTAACCCTTTTCCCTCTTATCATTTAGTTAATATATTTTAAATTATCAAAAAGATAAAACAATTAATTCCAACTAATTTTTTGTGAATAATTTAAATTTCTTACTCCCTTTGTGTTACAAGATTTTAAGAAGATCATAATTAATATTTAAGTTTTTTTTATTTAAATTATTATTATTATTTTTTATAGGTAGACAAAATTTTACCACTAGCGTAATTTATATTTAGACCTTAAATTTTGTACTAGGCGACATTTAATTAGGGAAATTGTTTTTTTTTTTATAAATACTTAACATGTTATTTGTCCCAAGGCAGTCTAGGTTCATTCATTTATCAAAACAACATGACATTCCCTTCATGATGCACTAGGTGCTCCAAGGGTGCCACTCACCTCTTTCCATTTTTCTTGCACGACGTGCCCTTCAGGATGCACCACATGCTCCAAGGGTGTCACTCGCTTCTTCACTGACTTGGTAGACATCAAAAACCACTGGAGTCAATACTCCGCCAGGTGCACTTGTGGGAGACTAAGGGCCTATAAGGAATAAGGCCCCCACCTTATTGCACACCCCTTAGAATCTTTGTGAGCGACTATCGCAGTCTGCCCTCACGGCATCATGGGTCCTCTCAAACTAGGTAATCGTTAACCTATAGTTTGAGCCACGACGGGAGTGTTAATAGTTTGTGGCAAGGCTGTTGTCCACACCTCTCCCTCTACATCTTTGGTAGTCGTGCATGACCCCTTTACTCCACATGTGAGTCTGGTCGGCAAGCTATCGCCAGCTTGCATCATCAACAAATCATGTCAGAATATATCCATATCTTATCATCTAATCAGATGCACTAATATCATAGTAAAAACAATCAAACCCCAATATTACATTCCCCGAATCGATATGGAGTCTAAGGGGTTCCATCGATGCCTCTACATCCTCGAGGTCCAAAATCCTGCACACTCAGTGAAACCGAGTCAATAGCACTTGTCTATGTCAATGCAGTAAAACAACATGTCGTCAACCGATAACGCCTCATAATAAAAATCAAAATTTTTAATGGCATAATAATCTGGATCACTTGTGAGCAAGTGTCCTCAAAGAATAAGTTCGCTCAGTCCACCAAAGCGGGATGTTACACTGAGTACATAGAACAAAGCTCTTCAAATGGATTGAAACCATCAACTACTAATGAAAGTCTAACATTACGAGGTTCTTCTTTAAAAATTGACCAATTTTCTTCGATGTAGTTCAATGCAAAACCATCTGTAGGCATTCGAAGAACATCATCTTGACTTCTATTCTTTGCATGGAAATCCATAAACTATGTTATACTTTGGCAACAGAACAACCACTGGAAACATGGAATTATCATAATATAACGAAGAAATTTTCGAGACACCTTCTTGGACGCTTAATCGGTTCGATATCTACTTATTTGAAATTGTTGGCATTCATTTTCTAATGCATATTGTATATAATATATGATATGATCATTAGGACATGCATCAATAGCCTGACAGTCCATTCCAATTTCTTTCATAATCACGGATATTTCTCGATATGTGCGTGGAAAAATATTTGACGTCTGTAATAGAACATCACCTAAAAATCTACAAAATTCTAAACAATAATTCAATGTAAACAATATTAATCATCAATCTATCATCCAATATACTAATTTACAAATTAGAAAACAATAACAATACAGGGAAAAATTTAACCTTTTAAGTATTTGTGAACATGCAGGCATAAATAATTAACAAATTAAATACCTTAGTATTTGTGTGAGACATGTGTTTGATAAACCATTCAAAACCTTCAGGTTCACCAACAACAATATAGCAAATAAAAAAGATTTGTTGTTGAGCCTTCATAAAGAGGTTGACGTGACTTCTCGAGTAGAGGATCAACATCATGACTATCATCATGATTGTCCTCATCCATTGGAGAAAATGTGTCTTGGATCAATCTATGTATCTCATCTTCCTGATTTGAATCACTAATGTTATATCCATCCATATCATCATTAATAACTTGATCAACAGCTTCAAAATTATAATCTCGAATTTCATCTCCATGTAAAGTAGTATTTCTGCTAGTACTTGGCAAATAACTCTCTGGAGGTCGACACTTTGGGGGAATCATCTATATATTTAAAAACAACATAGAAAATTTAGTGTGTATAGAAAATATAAAAATCTTTATAAGAAATATTACTAAAATTCATGACATACTGATTATTACAGAGAATACATTAAATATCGAATCCTCTTACCAAGGGACGATATTCATAACCCCCTTCGGTGTGCCCCTTCTCCCTACAATATCTTTGGGTTGTTGTTATTAAAAGTCTTCTATTTTGCAAGCCTTTGCAATCATAGCAAGGGAAATAACATTTTCCATCACCCCTTGCCTCTAATGTCTCTCTTAACCGAGCAAGCTTCCTGTCATTTTCGTTCATTGTGACAAATCCTTGTCCTGACAAGTAATTGTCTTACCTACACAATACCAAACATTAAGTCATCAATTTTTTATATTTTGGCTACTCCTTTCAATTATGATATGTTTATTTACAGTGACCTACATCTTTATAATAAGTTCAACGTCTTTATAATAAGGCGATCATATGTGTAAAGGATCAACATCATGATGACATAGATAACATCTTTATAATAAGGTCATATGTGTACAAATGTTTTATTTATATAATAATGACATATATACCTAACATAAGTTTAGGGTTAGTGTTTATGTATCTTATTATTCCCTGCTAAAGAAGGGAATATAGCAATCAATTACTATCATTTCACCGATCAGGGTTGAGTTTCAAGAGAAATTCCATATCTTTATCAATGAAAAGAGAGAGAGAGATTATAGCTACAATTGAAGGGAAAAGGGTATGTGGATTACATAAACCTAGAACATTATGGATTCCACGTACCCTTTTCCATAGAATATAATAAATATATCCAAAAAAAAAAGACATGAAATATGGTACTACACATATTATAATATATTTTCAAGGAAAAAACAAGCTAAATGCAAATTAGACATTTGAAAAAAAAATTACAAGTTAAATGAGTACATCAATAAAAAATAGCATACTAACCTTGCAAGTTCAAAATCTAAGCTATGTAGATTGAGAATTGGATTTGTTCAACTGGTGGGTGACGGGAAAAATAAACAACTCAAACAAAATCCAAGAACAGTGTCGCAACTATAGAAATTGTGTCGCAAAGTCTCTTAAAGTCACGTATATATAGATAAAATAGTCAACCAGTCGTTAACACCGACCAATGAGATAGGAAAAATTTTCATCTCTATTGCCACGAAAGTTCGTCGCTATAGCGACGAAAATCTAGACTATGTTAATTTAAGATTTTCATGGATATTGCAACGAACTTTTGTGGCAATATCGACGAAAATCTCGCCCTGTTTAAAAAAATGATGAAACTAGTGGAAGCATGGAAAAAATTTCGTGGAACAATCCGCCCATATGTAGTAGTGGAACTTCGGTATCTAAATGCAACAATTTTATTACAATGATGAACAAGCTCGATTCTAAGGACTAGAGTGTGGTTTGTAAAACACTAAATCGTGCGCGTCAATTGTCAAATTTTTATAAGGAAGCCATGCATCCAATACTGAGCCCTTGAAGAATACGAGAAGTTCTTTTTGCAAAAATGTAATTATGGTTTCAAAGAGTACCAAGATCAAATGATCGATTTCTTTGATCCAATGCTTTTGAAATATTTTTCTGAAGACTTCTCAAGACAAACACTTTGAGTGTTCATTGGCTGGGTGTAGAGGAGATCAAAGAATACGGCTTAGATGCATTAATCCAAATGAAAATGCCCTCTGTCAAAGAAAAAAGAGAACGGAAGCCGAGCTTCTGAATATTCGCACACATGTGGCAAATGAACAGGTGATATAATGAGACCATCCATGAAACAGACATGCCATTTGTCAAATCTATTAGCATCGGTTTTAAGAAGGTGGTGGAGCACCTGGCAACTACAGAATTCTAGGAAGGCAAGTCGTTTTCATATTCCTCGAAACAAATTGAGATTTCTTTTAGATTATTTTTGGCACAAATATTGAGTAATGTAATGAGTTAATAGTTAATATGGTATTGGTGATTTAAATAACAATTTTTGGGAGAAAAAAAAAGGGAGGAACAACCCAAGAGCCTTTTGGGCGTTGGGCTTGTAATGCCATTTCTTTCAGAAAATATAGAACAAAATGCCAAGAGATTCTATACCTTGTCACTGTGTAATTCTGTATTTTCTTGTATTGTTTTATCAGGTTTACATTCATTCGTTCTTCCCTATTTTACATATTCAGCTTGTAATGACTCTAATTCAGTAATACCTCTGCTATAGTCATTTATTGGGCAACCTATTAGGTTCAGCCTTTCCTCGGTTTATGTTGTGAACAAAACAAGACATGTAGCTTGACTGTTTCTACCTAGATTACAAGTTATATATATGCATGTTTGTCTTTCAAAGTTATTTTTCATTCCTCTGTTGAAATAAATATTAGACTTATCAGAATCAGATACCTAACTCTTTGTTTCAGTCTCTTTCATCCTCTATTTTCTATCCATCTTCCTTATTCTAATTAAATTAGGAAAATGAGGTCATGCCTCTTTGTTTCTGATTTATAAATGATTGAAAGGTTTGTTTCAGACCTGGTTCTAGAAGCCTTATATGACTGATCAATCGAGAAATGATTATTTCATTTAAAATGTGCTAAGGCTTGGCTCTATTACAGCCTAGAGTCAATTTTTGCGACAACATTTTCTGGCATTATTGTCGGGGACAGAGGAACGAAGTTATCTTCCCTGGGATACGACAAAAGTTTAGAACTATTCCTTGATGGTGAACAAGGGATAGTCATTCAATTGGTTGTGATCATTCACCTAGCAACTCCTTGGTTCGAAGAATCTACATGATTCACTGGCAACTCCACTGGTCTCAAAATGTCGAACTTGTTCATTGCTCAGATTACTATGAACGAGTTCGACATTACAGAGATTTGCTCCTCTGAAATTTACAAATGTTTATGGTTTTCCAAACACTGTTCTAGACATTAAAATTTGGGAAGATGTCCTTCCTAAATTTGGAGGATATGTGGACAACAATCCTGCTTAACACTTGTTTGAATTCCACAAGCTCATGGATGAATTAAATGTACATCATGAATATGTCCTCATGAAACTGTTTATGTTTTCGTTGGAAAGAGATGCTAGACTCTTGAATAAATCTTTACCCCATTCCATTATTCCTTCATTGAAATATTTTCACACACTTTTTCATCAACATTGTAAGAGGATCTATTCAGATGAAATCCTTTTTGAAGATTGTTGCAATATAGAATTGATAAGACAAAAAGATCAAACAAATCCTCTTGAAGAGGAGGAAGAAATATCATAAATTTATCAAGTTGATGAAGATGATCAGTATGAGGAAGAGTTGGTTGATAAAGAAGCAAAATACGATAGCTCTTGTGATCATATTCAAGAATAAGATCAAACCAAACTCCATGAATATGAAGCGGAAAGGTCAAAAGGCCTTCAAACCGATCACAACTAGATTTTCTACAGCGATGAGGAGGAAAACACATTTTCAGATGAAGAGCTATATTCAAGCTCATTCATATATGACTCTATTTTTAATCCTACTATTCAAGAGAAATACGTTCATAATGATTTTTTTAATATTAATGATGCTAAAAATAGTTCAGTTGTACAACATGATGATGAAATCCCTATTGTAGAGCTTCATGAAGACCAACAACTCATGGAAGGCCATATATAATCATTGTTTATTGATATAGAACATAGTCATATTGTTATGGCAAAATATCTACCTTATCACTTTCCTGATCAAGTGAAGGCCCTGAAATATGATGAATTGTATGTTTCCAAAGGGCCATTTCATGAAGATTTTCAAGAGGATTGTAATCATCCAAATGTAATGGAGATTTCAGGTATGATCACTGTTGTAAATCCTCATGAAAATCAGTCTGTGGATATTCAGCCATCTTTTCTAGACCCTCACAAAACAGAAATTTCTAAAAGTCAATGTTCCAGAACATGCTATGAGAAGCCTGTTTATGATGAATATCCAGAAGAGAAAGAAGAGAAGATTTATTTTTCATCGCACACAAAAATTTATGAAAGTCCTCCTTTGTTTGATGAATATGATGAAAGTGTTTCTGAAGATGACGAGCAGTAATAAACATTGGTTCAACAGGAAAGTAATCAGCAACATCATGAAAGAAATCAGCCTATGTATGACAGTTATCAAGAAGATATTTGAACAGTATATGAAGGACATAAGAAGGGGTTACTGAAACAATTGATCTCTCCTCCCTGTATAGAAACTATTGAGAAACAAACCAGTAAGCTTCAATGTGACATTTATGCACTAGAAGAAGAAAAATTCAGCATTACACAAAGGCATTTCATACAACTTGCCCAGCAGAAGGAAGTATGGATTAACTACAAAAGCGGTATATCTCTCACCTTATACAACGACCCAATAGCAGTTTATATGGAGTCAAAATGGGGCATTGAATTTTTTATTTTCAATTTCTTCAAGTCCAAATTTCAAAACTGTAAGTGCCTTCTCGGAGGGTATGTTTTGAAATTTGCAGTTGCTCCTGTCATTTTTGCACTCAAATATGGAAGCATAATTAAGTTTGTTAGTCGAACATTCACTTGGTTGATTTGTAAATTTTCCTATACTTGAACAAAGCAGTGATATTAGTTAGAGTAGGTGATGTATATAAATAAGCTTGAATTCAAGTATTAGAGTACAACGGTGGTTTTCAGTATGTTTCCAGTTTAGTTTGGCATCTAGTATGGTTTTGATTTAAGGCATTATGATTCCATATCCCAATGAATGCATAAGTGGTTTTTGTTTCGAAAAGGTGCAAGTAAAGTGACAGGGTTCAGAGTTTGATAAGGATTATTTTAGGTCACCCAATGGATGAAGGAACGTGGTCTATTCTTCTTGGCACTTTACAGGAAATCACCATCCCTAGATGCAGCCTATGTTGGAACAAATATTGAAAATTTCTAAACTTAGTGTCTTTCGCCAAAATTTATGTCAGTTGCACCAGTTAGTTTTAGAACCTTGTCACCTAGCATAATCTTGTGTGACCATTAAGTCCTTGTGTCATTCAGTGCAAACCTTTCTGATGCAGTAAAAACTCTAAACCTATCACCATTTTTGTCGAATTTCTCTACCGTCAAAATCTCAAAGCCTTGCGTCACAATTGGCCAAAATCTCAAAGCTTTAAAAGTTTCCTAAGGTCTCCTATTTTGTCTTACTTCACAATTCCTTGTTTGTGAAGAGTGTCAAGTTATAAAATCAAACCATAAGTTTTGTTCTTTCTATATTATTGTAAAATTATTTTATATAATTTTAAAATTAATATTTTATTTCATTTTAAAGTTTGGAGAAAAATCGTTTAGCCAAGCCCTTTGCATTGTTGGGTCCACTACATTTCACATACCAATCTCCAAAATATCCACCGTAAGCCACACACATGACAACGTGCACAAGACTCCAAGGAGAGGTTCAACGTGAGGATCAAAAGTAATACACAATTTGTCCGAGCATTAAGTCACAAGGAGAATGAATGGAAGCATTAGGAGTTGAGAGATCACATACACCGAGTGTTAAGTCACATGGAGGAAGAAATCCCTGTTGGCCCTTGGTTATGGAAGTAAGCGTAGATCGAGGGAGAAAAGGAAGAATGTGAGCTGCACGAAAGACACAATAACTGTTACTGGGTCGAAGTGAGCAAAAGAGAAAAAAAGACGGAGCGAAGAAAAAGGAATCAAGTTGTTGGATGAGGAGATCGAGGATGACAGATCAGCAAGGAAGAAGGATCATGGACAAATAAGCAAGAGAAAAAAGGCAGCGTTGGATGCTTTAGAGCACCGTGCGAAGAAGAAGGAAAGATAGGTTGGTGAAGCCCTAAAAATGTGGGTGATGCAGGAGCATCGTAAACAGTCAAGCGAGCGTGGAGGCGAAAGACAGCTGGAAAGCGCAACACGCATTTTTTTCACATTTTGAAATGTTTTGAAAGTTTAAGGGAGCGGATATTAATGTAATAGTTAGGAATAAGGCGTACTTTTCATTTATATATTGGAGGATGTAAACAGATCATGAGCGATTTTCTCTCATCTCTCAATGTAAAAGGCATTTAAGCCTAGTTAATGAAAGTAGGTAGGTTTGAATTAATAGATTAGATAGTTTAGAGAGCAGGAGGGAAAACGGATATAGACACCCTCATTCTTGTATCATTGTATCATTAGCACAAAAGGAGAGAGTTGTAGAAGAGAGATGTGGAGAAGAACTCATGTCTAGAAGCAATCTGAGTTAATATATGAAGCTTTGATTTAGATTTCATGGTGTTATGATGTATGGTGTTTACATATGCTGAATGGTATGCTTACAGTTGTTTTATTCTCTTTGTTATGCCTTTATTGTTAATCTGTGTTGAATGTATGATTTCATGCTAAGTATATGAATTCTGAGAGAGGAAGAGAATGAGTTTCAATTGTTTCTCATCTTGAGAGAAGTTCCTGCAAGGAGTGCAGTGAAACATCCGCAAGGTGTGAGTTGAAAAGGGTTTTGAGTTTTATCTCAGAAAGCTCAGGAGGGATACCGTTGTTCTCATTTCAGTAGAAGTGCAGGTGAAGCACCGAAGCCGTGCAAGGTGTGCGCAGGCTAGTCGAGGCCTTAGAACTTATCAACTAAGCTTGAGGAGTGAAAGATTGTTGTTGCAGGGAGTGCATAGAGTCGAGAGATAAAATACACAGAAGTATTTGATAGAGTGTCGTAAGGAGTGCATGCAGGAATTCTTTCGAGGCTTGAAGTTGCTAGAGAAAGATCAGGAGGGTTAATGCCTTTGAAGTGTTCAAAGAGACATGGAGATTGATAACGTCTCACAGAAGTTAAGTTCCAGTGGAAGAACTTTGGTTCATTTCACAGAAGCGGTCACGGAGAAACGAGCAGTTAGAATCCTCTGAGGAGAACTCCCGAAGTTGCGAGGACCGTAGGATCCAGAGAAGCTGCAAGGTGGATAAGGGAGGACGAATCCATCACTTTGGTATTAGGAATCAATGTTGACCATTGATCGTGATCTGCTTGGATCCGTCAGGTCATTTCAGGGATTCAAAGTTTGTAAGTCCAGAGTGTAAGAAAAAATCCTTGGTCACTCTAACTCCTGAATCGCGAAAAGAGTTGTCAAGGGAAGAACTTTGAGATTTCGGTAATTTAGGATTGAGAATACCGGAAACCCTGATGACAAGGAGTCAAGCATGGTGGAGTGAAAGTCCCAAATCCGGGAAGAGGGACAGGTGGAAAGAGTTCAGGTCAGAGATAGAAAGCATTTGAGTGTACAGGTGGTGTGTCTTCGTCAATAGGCGGAGTCAAACCTTGTTGACCATTTCGAGGTTTTGGAGGTTGAAGAGCTGCAAGCATTTCATCCGGATTCGCAAAGTCGCAAAGTCTGAAACCCTAATGAAGTGAAAAGTCCATTGGGGAGACAACTTTTGCTGAACACATCGGAATTCAGCATTTTAGGTTTCGGAGGTTGTAGAGGCAGGAACTCTAGACAAAAGGGATCATGAAATCGCAAAACTCGAAGTCCCGGTTCGGCGAAGGACGTGATCTTACTGAGATCGAGAGATTTGAGTGATGATTTTTGTTTTGATCACATAGGCATACTCATAAGGACCTGTGGATACATTGTTGGTGTGTGTGTGGGATTCCTTGTGGAGGAACCTAAGATTCAATCAAACTCAAGGGGAATATTTAGAACAATCCTGAGTGGATCTCAGCTTCAGGATTGGAGGTCTGTGTCAAGTGTGGTATCAGAGCTAAAAAACAAGTCTTTGCTTTCTATAGCAGAGAATAGGGGAACATTTCTTAGCCATGCTGTCGAGAAGAAGAGATAGACCAATGCCTGATCCAGCAGTGGAAAGAGAAATACGTGAATTACATGTCAGGCTTGATGCCATGGAAACAACACAGAGGTGCACAGTCGATGTTGGGGATATCAATGAGGTCGATAGTGAAAATGAAGCTAGACATTGTTATCGAACTAATGAGTAGGTGCAGACACTAACAGATCTCCCTAGATCCACCTGGATCTAGAACAAAATAAGACAGGACATGACTATTTCCCTAAGTTTTGACCATTGAATTAGCTAGTATGGAGGAACAAGTAACATACCTTTTTATCGCTTCCTAGGGTCTTTGTTGCTCCTGTTTCACTCCAGTGCTCTCGTGAGGTCAAGACCAAGACAACACAAACCAACAAAAGTGAAGATATAAAAATATATTCAACTGTCAACTTATGTGTATGACCAAGGAATTACACAATAAAGTAAGAATGACTTTATGGGAAAAGGACATGCCACTGCATCATATTAATCGAAAGTAGAAGATACAACCTAGTCACCTTGATGTCGCAAGCTTCCTTTCGGTGGATCTTGGCTCCAACACACACACTTGCTTGATCCTTATATGAAGAAGATCAAATCCCTCTTGATAGACTTGCTAGAGTCTCCAAGCTCCTGTTCAAGCTAGGTCCTTCACACAATTCTTTCACCAATTCTCCAATGAATCTTTCTTAACATTTTCCATGAGAATTCAATCAATATATAGGAGAGAATGAGATGGTTACTTGGATAAGAATGATCTCACAATATCAGGGAAACCAGTAAAAGGATAACCATTCGAATGCCAACCCATTCTTCTAGAAGATTCCCTTCTAGAACCATTGAGACTTCATCTTTTTCCAAGCTTCAGAACAATTTCGCACCCTAGCTATGTAGCATAGTGCGAGAAGTTCGCACCCTAGCTGAAGGCAGCCTGTGAGAATGGGTCATTCACGCACCCTAGGATATTAGCAACCTGTGAACTCTCTTCAAAAGTAAGTTTTCTGGGAAGAGATGAATGTCACTTTTCTCAGGAGAAAGTTCTTATGAGGAGCATGAGTACACCATCATCAATACACCATCAATGTTAAGGTCCTAACCCGCATATAGGTAGATCAATGTATTCGGATGTAATAAAGGTCAATATTAATAAGACCTTTCAATAAAATAGAATAAGGCGGATGTAAGAAGACCTAATAGAAGCTTCCGCTTCTAGAAGGATCTTCC